>OZ005737.1:85507859-85690359 GCA_963930755.1 Eudasyphora cyanicolor
TTATGAGGTTAATATATAGGATCCCTACGGCCATTTTATCCTAAAACTATTTTATCTTTTTTTGTTCTTCTAAACAGGGAAAATCCTTGAAAAGGATTGGTAAATTAAAACAAGCAAAGAAAAGCTACACCAAAATGTTACTGCAGAATAAGCATACATACGATTATAATACAGTTGATATCGCAGCAAACATTTTTGATCGAGTAAAATTCTTCCGCGAATCGCCTGGAAGGCTTGATAGATCGCCGCGATTGTCATCTGCGCGTCGTCAACAAATCATCGCTGTGAGCAATTGTTTTGTTTATCCGCATCGTTGTGGCGCATTGAAAGCGATTGAAAGAAAAACGTTCATAAATATTATTAAAATTATTATTTATTGAATTCGATACTTCTAATAATAATTAATGAAATAAAATAAAGAATAATACAAAATTAATTTGTTTACATTTTTCACGTTTTTTCACAAAACGTTGCTGGATGACCGAATTGATGTTTGTATCCACTGCAATGTAAATATTTGGTGACATGCATTTATCTCAAAAAGTAAATATAACACTAATATAATAGAAGATTGATGAAAGGCTATAAAATCCTTACCTCTGTTTAGGCCGAAAAATACTTTGTATTGTAGGTTTCTCTTTAGTCCCCTTCCATGAAAATTGTATCGCCAACTCATCTGAAAAAACCCAAAAACTCGGTAAATCATCTCCACCAACTCTTAGAATGACATGCTTCTGAAAATGAAGTGATTATGTATTAGTATTCATATAAAAAAGTATAAACGTACCATTTCACAAATCATATATTCATTTTTCTCTGGTTCCTTTCGACAGCATTATTATTATAAAAAACACCCGTCACAATTGAGTTGCAAAACTTAAATCACAATTTATGCAACTCACTTCAAAATTGAAAGGTTTTAGTACCGTTAGTCCTCAACGAAAAAACAAAATAAAACACAAATCCTCAAATCACAAAAGCCTAGCATAGAAATGCGTCCATCGTAGAAACATCTCGCGGGCGATAAATCTACTAAACCACTTCCAAATGTTGTTAGAAACATTGTATACATTTTTATCAGATCGCTAAACTATTGCTGAGATGATGGTGAAGCGAGTCACCATCAAACAATCGCCAGGAATAATCGAGGAAAAATCGAGCGGGAAATTAATCTTCTCAACGCCATTCAACTGTGGCTAAGAAGATTGTATTATTTTTTAATCGATCGTTTGTTTTTGCGTTTGAGAAGCGAATCATCTTAAAACCAGTAAGGAAAGGCAGAAAGTCGTGGAGGGGGGGCGGACTATATAATACCCTACACCTCCCTAACAATGCGATAAAGGTCATTGCGATAATAATTTGGAATAATTGGTAAGTAGGCAGGAACATATTATCTAATTCTGAGCCGATAATCGCTAAATTAAGCAATATTTGTTCCTAAATTGAGAAACATCTTTCCGGAAAATATTAATGATCGGAAGTTAAGTACAACTTCTATAGCGCGTTGATACCAAATCAGGAGGAACATATATATGGAGGTTATATATAAATCTGAACCGATTTTCTCTGAATACTCATTCATGTAAAAAGACCTCTTTCTGTGGAATTTCGTACTGATCGGATATAAAATACAGTCTCTACAGCGCTTACATGTCAAATCGGTGGTAACATATATATGGGGGCTATATCTAAATCTGAACCGATTTCCCTCAAATTTGGCAGTGTTAATTCACGTAATGAGAAACCTCTTTCTGCCAATTTTTTTACTGATCGGATATAAAATATAGTTTCTACAGCGCTTACATGTCAAATCGGGGGTAACATATATATGTGGGCTAGACCGTTTATAGCACATGATGCAAAAAGTGAAAGTTGCTGCGATCCTTGATTTCCGGACCGAAAAAGTTTCCATTTGGCCTACAAGACTTCCATAAAAATTTTGTGCCGATTGAGGGACATTTTCTACGATATTCTTCAATGCACTGTAATATAAATTGATTTTGCTCTTCGTCTTTCGTAAGTATTCTGTTGTAATCATTCATAAATTGTACACCGCGTTCAGCAGTGTCGTTAACAACAAACAGATTACGATTATTACACAGCAATAGTTTTGGGTCGGAGAATTTTCGATCGTTTTCCAGATTTATGACGGGATCTGTTGATTGCAGATGCCTAACCATTTTTCGTTTCTCTTCGAGTGAAACATCCGAATCGAAAAATGCCAAAGCCATTGATTCTGGGGCCAAATACCACAAATGATTTTTCCATTTCTTCAAAACCGCTTCAGACACATCTCGGTCGATTTCTGCGTATGCGATGGAGTCTTTCAACAAGTGTATATCTTGTTTTGGTCCTCGTATGGCATTTGTGCATGTAAACCACGCTTTGACATACAGCCGCACGAGAAAAATACATATATCCCGTAGTCCACTGGACTCTCGTTTTGTCAATGCAAACTGCTCTCGAAATAGGTATATTTTTAAGGCATAAATGCCTTTTCCCATGAACCTTGCGTGGGATGTTGGACCAGGTGTTTGGAAGTTATCGCCGACACCACCAAGAAACAGTATTGTTAATTGTAATAGTTCCTTGTAATCAGCTCGGATTTGTGTTTCATTTAGCTGTTTAATGCAGAATTTCTTAATGACTTCGCAGTCAGCATTACTTATTTTTGAGCGTACAATTGGATCTTCGAGTCCGTTTTTAAACGATTTGTGGTCGAGACTTACCCATACGGCAGCAAAACGATTAAAAATAGGCACTTCAGGACCACAAGTCGCCGAAAGTTTAACCTCAAACACATGTTTCAATACTATCTCCATTATGTGATGACGACATGGGAACTTGTTTAATTTTCGATCTAATTTGTTCTGCAACAAAATGCACGATCCTGTGTTTTGACTTGTATTTGACGACGTGGTATCGAAAACCATGGCGGAAACTTTATTAGTAATATCCCACTTGATGAGTGTATCATGAACGACTTTGGCCATATTTTCTCCAGTACCAGCCGGGATTTTGGGAGCGCCCAAAAATTTTGATGTGCCTGGCGATGATTGCTATTCTATCAACGATTTTTCTGCCGAATAGCTCCGGCAAAAGCTTTCCGTCCCAGTGAATAATCAATGAATGTACGCTATTGATCTACGTATAAAAAATAAAATACAAATCGATGGATTCGTAAAGCTATAAATTATATATATATATTTAGATCTGAACTAAATTACTTTTGCAATGAATTCTGTTTGCACCTTCTCCGCTTCTCCCTTACGATTTTCTTTTCGTAGCTCATATATTGTAGATCGATTAATCACAAGCTCACCAACAGAGGTCAGAGGCGTCGCAGCATTATTCATTATAGTTATCACATCATGAGCGCATGCTATCAAAATATGTACAGCATCTGAACAGCTAACTTTGGCCTTATCAAGGACGAAATCCAATGTTGTCGTCCTCTTAGAAGTTGGGTATGATCATCGTCATCATCGGTATGAAACTCGCATGTCATATCCGTATCCGAAATGCTATCATCGAACTCATCTTCATCGTCACTTCCAATGTAAACTGTATCGAGTACTACACAATAACAGTTGTTTTAAGGAATTACGCGTAAAACACTTCAATTTATTAACTTACAAGATTGATTGTTACGTTCTGAATGCTTTCTCTTTCGCGATTCTGCTTTTTGTATTCGTTGCTCGGATCGCTGTTCTCGCCCGTACAATTCCATGTCAACGCCTGCCATGCACCCTGGTCTGCCTTTCTGTCTTTGCATCAACAAAAACTTCTTGTCTTCTTCTATACACATCTCGTTCAGGGCGTTTGCACTAGCTATATCGAACAGATCATCCATTTTTTCCTTGAAAATGTTCACGTTTAATTTTGATTTATCCGATCTCCTGTTTGCACTTTGTTTGTCGACATTTCTCCAGTCGCCGTACAACTTTAGCAATTTATCTTGACATTTATATTTATCACGTGTTGGTATTCGCGCCTGTTGCCAAAAAATTATAGCTGCATCCACTGCCAGCGTAGCACTATCTTTTGCACAGTTTTTTCTGCCAACATTAACAAATCGAATATTAAAAAAGAAAACTTGCAATATCTGTCTGTTTGACGGCAGTTTGGCTCCAGATATTGTATGTGATACATGACATGACAGATATTGTATGTGATACATGTCCAACTGATTCTACGGTGCGAAATTTATCACTGGATCTAGTAAACATTTTGGATGTGGTCGATCTGGAGACTAATAAGAATATGACTAAAATTAAATTTTGTGTGAAGCTGTCCCTTTCTCAATTCACTTAGGCTGGAGGCAGAGCGCGTTCTGTAAACGACCCTGTTGCATGTGCGTATAGCGCGCTGCAAAGTTCTGCTTATGTTTTCTTATTTGACCAGTAAAAAATGTCAGACTGATGCGAAAAATCAACTACCATGCAAATCCGTCCAACATGTAGATCCAACCATTTTTGTTTGTTGTTTTATTTTTCATGCGTGCACAAGCATGTTATATAATGATCTATTTTTTATTGTGATTGCTCTTAGGTCTACATATGTACATATATGCCTGAGGCCATGTCGGTGTGCATGCATGCCCTGTCATGACGTAAAATTCAAATGAAAACTGCTGTAACTTTTTCGTTTTTCGGCCGATTTTGATTGTTTACGACTTGTAAGAAAGAAAATTTTATTCAAAGATCAATAAAAAACTTTTCATGCTAATAAAATATTTTTTAATTACTTGAACATGTGACATTTGATTAAAATCCAAATTTTGTTCATGTAAAGTGAGTTTTGTGTTTTCAAACAACTTTGGGCAGACCTTAGCGTTATCCGATCGGCACCAAATTTTTTATTGAAGGTTTGTAGGTCAAATGGAAACTTTTTCGGCCCGGAAATCAGTACCGAAAAAATAATAAATGGTCTAATGTGGGCTATATCTAAATCTCAACCGATTTCCCTCAAATTTTGAAGTATTAATTCATGTAAAAAGAAAAATCTTTCTGCCGAATTTCGTACTGATCGGATTAAAAATACACTTTTTACAGCGCTTACATGTAAAATCGGGGGTAACATATATATGGGGGCTATATCTAAATCTGAACCGATTTTCTCCGAATTTGGCAGAATTCCTTCATGTAATAAGAAACCTCTTTCTGCTGAATTTCATACTGATCGGATATAAAATAAAGTTTTTACAGCGCTTACAAGTCAAACATATATATGGGGGCTATATCCAAATCAGAACCGATTTTAACCAAATTAAATAGGGATCGTCCTTGGGCCAAAAAAAAGATATGTGTAAAGTTTCGTCAAGATCGGGTCATAATTGCGACCTGTACTTTGATTACAAGAATACATCTACAGACAGACGGACATAGCTAAATCGACTCATAAAGTGATTACAAGTCGATCGGTATAATAAACAATGGATCTATCTCTTCTCCTTTTGGGTGTTACAAACAAATGCACAAAGTCATAATACCCTGTACCACAGTGTGGTGTATGGTATATAAATAATAATAAAGAAGTAGTTTTTCTATAGCTCTAACGATTACATTTATGGGAATGGGTAATTTGCCCGATATCTAAATATGAATCCATTCTCTGATCAAGAAACTAAAATTTCGAAATGATGAACCTATATAACGCAAATAAGCGAAGTTTTAAAAAAATTTAAGTAATGTTCTAATTTTCATATCCGTTGAATCCTTTCAGGTCTCTCAAATAGCGCTTATATAAAAACATATTATCTAATTCTGAGCCGATAATCGCTAAATTAAGCAATATTTGTTCCTAAATTGAGAAACATCTTTCCGGAAAATATTAATGATCGGAAGTAAAGTACAACTTCTATAGCGCTTAGATAGCAAATCAGGAGGAACATATATGGAGGTTATATATAAATCTGAACCGATTTTCCCTGAATACTCATTCATGTAAAAAGACATCTTTCTGTAGAATTTCGTACTGATCGGATATAAAATACAGTCTCTACAGCGCTTACATGTCAAATCGGTAACATATATATGGCGGCTATATCTAAATATGAACCGATTTTCTCCGAATTTGGCAGTATTCCTTCGAGTAATAAGAAACCTCTTTCTGCCGAATTTCGCACTGATCGGATATAAAATAAATTTTCTACTGCATTTACATGTCAAATCGGGGTTAACATATATATGGGGACTATATCTAAATCTGAACCGATTTTCTCGGAATTTGGCAGTATTCCTTTGAGTAATAAGAAACCTCTTTCTGCCGAATTTCGCACTGATCGGATATAAAATACAGTTTCTACAGCATTTATGTCAAATCGGGGGTAACATATATATGGGGGCTATATCTAAATCTGAACCGATTTCCCTCTAATTTGGCAGTGTTAATTCATGTAATGAGAAACCTCTTCTGACAAATTTTTTTACTGATCGGATTTAAAATACAGTTCTACAGGGCTTACATGTCAAATCGGGGGTAACATATACATATATGGGGGCTATATCTAAATCTGAACCGATTTCCCTCAAATTTGGCAGTGTTAATTCACGTAATAAGAAACCTCTTTCTGCCGAATTTGGTACTGATCGGATTAAAAATACACTTTTTACAGCGCTTACATGTCAAATCGGGGGTAACATATATATGGGGGCTATATCTAAATCTGAACCGATTTTCTCCGAATTTGGCAGTATTCCTTAATGTAATAAGAAACCTCTCTCTGCCGAATTTCACACTGATCGGTAATAAAATAATTTTTTTACGGCTCTTACATGTGAAATCGGGGGTAACGTGTATATGGGGTCTATATCTAAATCTGAGCCGACATAGCTAAATCGACTCAGAAAGTGATTACAAGTCGATCGGTATAATAAAAAATGGATCTATCTCTTCTCCTTTTGTGTGTTACAAACAAATGCACAAAGTCATAATACCCTGTACCACAGTGTGGTGTAGGGTATAATTATCGATAGGAACAATCGCAGAATCGTGGTACAGATGACCGACCTCCAAAACAGCTTCCAACTGTTGTTAGGAAGATTTTGATTTATCTGCCACAGATCGTCACGACGATTCATCCCCTAAGCGTCGTCAGGAACAATCGAGAAATTATCGCGCGGACAATACGCTGTTTAACAATCATCCAATTGTTTGCAGGGATACAGTTGAAACCATTACCTTTTAACTCGAAGTGTTCGTAAATGTAAAATCCAGTTTCTATAGCGCTTATACACAAAATCGGAAGGGACTGTATATATTTATATGAGTCGATTTTCTTCTCACTTTAATGTATTCGTAATGATGGGATGTAAAAAAATTCTTTCATTAACATTTAACATCTCCTACAGACCCGGTTTGCTGAAATTTGCGTACAATTCTCCCGATTGTGGACACATTTGGCGATTATGCTGATAAAAAAAAATGATTTTTTTAAAAAAATAAAACACTTTCCTGGTACAAACAAAAAAACATAAAAAATAGAAAAAAAATCTAAAAAAATATTTTATCACATTTTTAAAAAGCCAGCATTCTAACGAAGAAAACACTGTCTATAAAAAATCTATGGATAGATGTAAAAGTTATAAGCCATTTGGTAAATGTTAGGGAAGTTCAAAAAATCTTGTTTCATATTTTTTCGTTTCTATACCCTCACTTTAGTGTGACGAGGGTATATATCATTTGCTACAGAAAAAGTGTAACACGTCGAAGGAGTGACCTAAGACCCCAAGTATGTTCGAAGGAAATCCGTTTTGGGTCATTTTAAGTCGAATGAGCAATGTCCGTCCGTCTGTCTGTCTGTCTGTGTGTCTGCTGGCTGGTGCGCACGATAACTCTCGAAAGGAGTAACCGATTGACCTCAAATTTAGTATGTGGTAATATTTTTTTCTATCTCCGGCTAAGTTCGAAGATGGGCCATATTGGTCCACTCCTTCTAGTACCTCCCCCACAAAGGGTTAAAATGTTGTGAAATATTGATTCTTTAATTACTGCTATACTACTTATTCGAATCTTTTAAAATTCCACACATAGTATTAGCTTATTAGTCGCTATCAACTCGAGAAAAATGGGCGAAGTCGCCACGTCCCTTTTGGTACCTCCCACACAAATGCACCATTTTGCACCAAAAGTTAACAGCTTATAACATTAATAACAGTGTATAAAAATACTTGAAATTTTGTACAGTATTATGCTTTTATATTGCCTACAGTCCAGGGAAAAATGGGTGTTGTTGTCACGCCCTTTTTGGTACCTCCCACACAAAGGTACCTTTTTGCACCAAAAGTTAACAGCTTATAACATTAAAACCAGTGTATAAAAATACTTGAAATTTTGTACAGTGTAATGTTTATATAGTGTATATAGCCTTGTGAAAAATGGGCGTTATTGCCACGCCCCTCTTTGTACCTCCCACACAAAATGCCCAAATCATACCACAATTTAATGTCTCATAACGTTTATACCAGTGCACATAAATGCTTATAAGTCGGCACAGTTCAATGAATTTAAAGTATCTAATGTTCAGCAAAAAAGGTGTATTTGATAAACCCCTTCTGCTACCTCCCACACAAATTGACAGAATAATTCGAGTAATATTCAATATTACATTACTCACAAAGTGAGGGTATACCTTAGTCGGTTTACCCGATTGAAACTTTCTTACTTGTTAAATGATGTTTTTGCTTATATTGAATTCGCCATATGTGAGAGAGATATAAAAGAGACATTGCACTTGCATTTTATTTTACGAGGATTGATGTCAGACATTATAAAATTATAGAGAGGACGAGGTTTTATGGCCGTTCGTAACCCTCCATAAAACATGATATGCAATGTGAGAACTATATTGGATGAGATCCGCTCAGATAGAGGGTCATTCAACAATATTTGTGGTTTTTTATTTATGAGGTTTCCATTCAGTTACGCCTTTTAGGGTCATGGACATTGTGAGGGCTCACAAATAATTACAGAATTTCACTTTGTGTTGGAAGGAGAGAAAAGAAAATTTCTAGCAAAAGCAATATTTGAAATGTAATTTAATTTTTTTGTCAGAAAAATTTTAGAAATTGAACGGAGACGACGAAAATTTTCAAAACGAGAAGATAGATACTTTTTTCGTAAAAGAAAAGAACTTACGTTTGTTGATTACCACCGCGCGACTACAATTACGAACCTGAGAAAACGGTTGCGGTGCTTTATTTGCGGTCTTACCGTGACTAATTTGAAAAGTTGTGATATGCCACCATTCAAGTAATTTAGTGAATTCAAAATCCAGTTCTAATTGATTTGAATTCAATTAATTGGCTGGGAAGATTGACGGAGCTTATAGTGAGGATTTTGGATGCAGCGAAGCTCTTCAGTTGTGTGACCTTGTCCCACAAACGAATCTTTTTTATTGTCCATTGTCAAAAGAAGCTGACACGTTAATTCAGCAAATTTTAATGCCGACGTTAATCCAATGCTAATCTGGAAATCTGTTCAAAAACTTTATATTGTAATTTTATATTGAAAACATCAACATCAATTACGCCACGAAATGGCCGAAGCTAAAATTCAAAAATGTTCAAATCAAATGCAAATCGTTAAAGAAGGCAATCACTGAACAGAACAATATGGATTAATGGAGAATTACCCTGGCAGAACCATTAAGCATACATATGACTAGGATCGATCATGAAAATTTAATTTTAATTATTTAATTATATATTACGCAAATTTAGATAATCATTCACAGTTTTAAAAACATTATTTTTGCACGTTTCAACATATATTCCGGCAACAAAACCCAGATCTACATCAGTTTACAAGCGCTTGTCAACGATGATAAAAAAACGTGAGTATATGATACATATAAATTCATAAAAAGAAAAAAAATGTGTTGGAATACTATTATCTAACATTATCTATTATTATCTATACATAAAATATCTCGCGTATAAACAACTTTTTAATTTACGTTATAAAACATATCGATAACTTTTTATCCGTATAGAAATATTCAACTAGTTTGCTATAAGATATACACATTCCTTTGGCAAGCTATTTTACGCAGTTTCTTACTCCTATTATTCTATAAGATTGTTTATTTCCATTGGTCATTCTTTTTAATACATCAATCATATACCTATGTTCAGTTTAAATAAATTATCTCTTAATATGAATAACTAAATGTTTGATGATACCATTTCCACGAAAATGAAGGTATAATCAGCTAGGATAGCATGAGGGCTGATGAGAATGATTACGTAGTCGGCATGGTAGGGTGGGAAACATGGCTACGAATGGAAGAGGATAAAACATCTTAGGTCTCTTCCGCGATTATGGTAATTCCGTTACATACATGGTATTTTTTTTGTACTTGCTCACTCGATGCAATTTATTTAAGCTACCTAAAATCTTATTAATTTTTGTGATTGGTCGGGATCTATTTCTTCGGGCAAGAACACCCCCCAATAGCCCTGAGCACGGCCGGTATAAAAGGTAGCGATCGCCACGAAGTAATAGGATCAGTAGGCAGATGACCGTTACATAAATAATAATGGCGCCCAACGTGGGGCAACATCAGTCAAGAACAACCATGTAAATAATTTACCTTCTACTTGCATAGCTATACGCACATTGAGTGTTAAAAACATTTTTATATATTACTGATGTTTCCCTATAATTTTTTTTAACAATCGAGATTTTAAATTACATTTTCTCTATTTTATTTAACTTTGTTGAATGAATTCAGACTTTATAGTTGTTGGATTATCATTTTTGGATGATGCGATTCGGAAATGATCCTGATGAAAAAGTTTGAGTACTCAATTTGTGACAATGGTAATGAGGGATGTGATGATTTCTAATTCTGTTTATCTGACGGGATTTTACTTACATCTGACATTACTGAATTTTGTTTTATTTGAAAAGTTGGTTGGATGAGATTGATGTTGACTAGGTGGACTGGTTACATACTCCCAAACAGTTTTTCGAATTTTCATTACGTTTTCTAAATTCTTGTAATAGCGGAATTGCCATTGTCTATTGGCTGCTTTGCCTTCGTGAGTAGTGGAAGTATTAATATCTGATTTTTCTGTGAAATAACTATACATATATATATACATATTGTTCTGAATAATACTATTAATAAGAAACATTAAGAAATATGCCAATAACGAGGAGCACGGAGAATTTGAATGCTTTAGATATAGATGAACCTACAAATTGTAGTTTTACAATTGATGTTAATGGGGCCAATATGGGTACTCCAGGTCGAACGAGGATGGCGACGAGGTCACAGACGACTAGAAGAGAGAATAGGGCCGATGCAGGTCAGTCGACCTCACAGGAGGCTAGGTTTAGATTGATGATAAGCGAGTCGATTGAGAGTTTGAGAACGGAAATGATAACGGTTATATCTAACGAGATACGGGCCATTGGTCGGAATCTGAATAGTGGGTCTCGCAGTAGTGAGGATATGACATCTGTTCCACCGAACATCCAAAGACCAGTTCTTCCGATATCAGGAGCGTCAGATACCGATAAGATATTGAATATAATCCGGAACTGGAGGATAAAGTTTACCGGATTTACCAATAACATGACGGTAGATGAATTTATTTATAGGGTGAATATCTTGACGACGAACAATTTAGGTGGTGATTTTGAATTGCTGTGTAAACATGCACATATTCTCTTTGATGGAAAGGCTCTAGAATGGTACTGGAGATACCATCGACGACACGATGAGATAAGTTGGAGTTCTTTGACTGCTGCATTGAAGACTCAATATAAAGAAGATTACAGTGATTACGATGTCTTGGATGACATTAGGAAGCGAAAACAGAAGGCCAACGAGGGTATCGATGAGTATTTGGAGACAATTTCATCTATGACCGATAGGCTGAAGAGTCCATTGACAGATGCTGATTTGTGTGAAACGATAGTTCGGAATTTAAGGTCGGAGATTCGGCACGAACTTCTCCACGTTCAGATAAGTAGTATAGCACAGCTTAGGAAAGAAGTCCGAAGGCATGAGAAGTTCATGAAGGATGTTCAGTTGAAGGATCTGAGGAATACTAGAGTACGAGTAGCCGCGCTTGACGATTTGGACGACACTGCACTGAATGATGTGGCGGAGGAGCCGGCTGAGGTGTGTGGTATGAATATTTTGAAATGTTGGAACTGTGACGGAGTTGGCCATACGTATGTGAATTGCATGGGTCCAAGGAGAGTATTTTGCTATGGATGTGGGTTACGGGATGTTTACAAACCATCTTGTCCTAGATGCGTCAAGATAAAGCAGGGAAACGGAAAGGCGGATGTCCGCGGGAGATCGGTCGGACATCCGGAACAGTAGTGCCAATTTTAAAAGAAGCTGAAGATGAGAATACCCTCATAGAGACGAAAGACACCCTGATTAGACCATATCATTTGCGATTAGAGGAATACATGAGAAACAGGTTAAATACATTTATACAACCGAGAACTGCACAGAAAAGATCGACTAAACGCATCAGGAGTTATTATCGGAGACTCAAATCGTACAATTCATACATTATATCTGCTATTGTGAACAAGGATTTTGACAACAGACCCTACATCAGAATTGTGATAGATGATACAATGTCGTTTGCTTTGTTAGACAGCGGGGCTAATAAGAGCGTTTTAGGTGGTAAACTTGCTCTGCGAATTCAGGAAAAGTTGGGATTTCGAAGGTGCCTCGGAAATGTAAAGACTGCGGATAGACAAAGGCAGAATGTTTTGGGATCGATTACTTTAGACGTAACATTTCGGCAACAGACAAAACCATTTACATTTTTGGTGGTTCCCGCGATACAACAGGAAATAATATGCGGCTTTGATTTTTGGAAGTGTTTTGGACTCAGTGTTACATTACCGCCTTCTATTGAGGAACTTGACTATGAAGAGTGCGATTAAGATAAATTAGAGTTGACTTCGGACCAGAAGCGTAGGCTGGATAATGTCATAGCTACTTTCCCGAACTCTGAGGTAGATGGGTTGGGATGTACTACATTAATTGATCATCGAATAGATACTGGTAACGCGAAACCCATTAAACAACGATATTATCCAATATCTCCTGCTGTTGAGAAACAGTTATGTGGTGAATTGGATCGGATGCTGTCATTAGGAGTAATTGAGGTGGCACCGAATTCACCATGGTCGTCTCCAACGGTGGTGGTGATAAAACCAGGGAAGGTTAGAATGTGCTTAGATTGCAGGAAGGTGAATGCTGTGACAGAGAAGGATGCATATCCTATCCCTAATATTGATGGTATTCTCTCAAGACTACCCCCCGTTCATTGTATTTTTATAAAATAGACCTAAAAGATGCCTTTTGGCAAATTAGGCTAGACGAGTTCTCGAAACAGAAGACGGCATTCACGGTACCGAATAGGCCATTGTACCAGTTTACTCGCATGCCTTTCGGATTGTGCAATGCTCCACAGACTTTATGCAGGTTAATGGACATGGTTATTCCATATGAGTTGAAGACCCATGTGTTCGTATATTTGGATGACCTTTTAGTTGTTTCTAGGGATTTCGAACAACATGTAACACATTTAATGGAGGTATCTACACAATTACGAAAGGCTGGATTAACCATCAATGTAGGGAAAAGCAGTTTTGCCTTGAACAAGGTTAAATATTTGGGTTACGTGGTAGGGAACGGGACTCTAAGTGTTGATGAAGATAAGGTGAAGGCTATTCGCGACTTCCCCGTCCCAAGGACTATTAGACAAGTGAGACGATTTTTAGGAATGACCGGTTGGTATCGTCGGTTCATTAACGACTTCTCCTCTCTTACTTTTCCACTGACTGAGTTGCTGTCGAAGAAGAAATCATTTCAGTGGAATTCCGATGCTCAAAAGGCCTTTGATCTATTGAAGGAACGATTGACTACTGCACCGGTGTTAGTTCATCCGGATTATGAGAGACCATTCATACTGCAGTGTGATGCGAGTACTTTTGGAATAGGCGCAGTGTTAGCGCAGGAGGATAGTAGCGGTGTTGAGAGGCCCATAGCATTCATGTCTCATAAATTAAACAAATGTCAGCGTAATTATTCCATTACGGAGCTTGAATGTCTAGCTGTGGTGATGGCGATTGGTAAATTCAGACCGTACATCGAGGGACAGGAATTCAAAGTGGTGACTGACCACGCAAGTCTTAAGTGGCTTATGAGCCAGAAGGATTTGACAGGGCGATTGGCAAGATGGTCGTTGAAGTTGCAGGGCTTCACTTTCACAATCGAACATCGAAAAGGTATTTACAATGTTGTTCCGGATGCACTGTCCCGGGTACATGAGAGCGATGCGTTTGTGGACACTATTGACTTGGAGGTTATGCCTTCTATTGATTTGGATTCGAAAGAATTTGATAGCGAAGATTATGTAAAATTGCGACTAGAATATGCAAAGGCTATCCTACCGGATTTCAAGGTAAGGGACAGATTTATTTATAGGCGTACAGAATTTTCTTCCGGATTGGACGATGAATCCGATTCATGGAAACTATTTGTTCCAGGAGGTTTGAGAGATAGAGTTGTATATTCGGCGCACAATATCCCTAATTCGGCTCATGGTGGGATAGCAAGGACATTGGAACGTGTAAGGCGGTTCTTTTATTGGCCAGGTATGGTCGCAGATGTCAGACGATATGTACTGGATTGCGAATTATGTAAGTCATCGAAGACCCCCACGTCTACGTCGAAACCACCGATGGGACAAAGGATAGACTCTGAGAGACCTTTCCAAAGATTGTATATGGATATTATAGGACCATTACCACGGACTAAATCGGGAAACGTAGGAATTTTGATTATCTTGGACCACTTTTCTAAATTTACATTTTTAAAACCCTTGAAAAGACTCACTTCGAAACCGATTATTGATTATGTTGGGATGGAACTATTTACTTGTTATGGAGTACCAGAGGTCATAGTAACTGACAACGGATCCCAATTTACTTGTAAAGACTTTGAAAGATTATTGACAAAGAATGGAGTTAGGCATGTGAAAACCGCTCTATACAGTCCTCAGGCGAATGCTAGTGAGCGAGTTAACCGTGTTATTAACGAGGCATTGCGGACGTACATAAGGAATGATCAAAGGGAATGGGACGTTTACTTGAACAATATTAACTGTGCTTTACGGAATAGTGTGCACCAAAGTATTGGTAGGACCCCGTATCAGGTAGTTTTCGGCCAGACAATGTTGACGCACGGTGATGACTACAGACTTTTGAGGAATCTGAATTTATTGGCTGAGGGAGATACACGGATAGAGCGAGATGACCAATTTAGGTTGGTGCGAGAATCTATAAGGCAGTGCATGAAGAATGCATACGATCGGAATCAACGTCGCTACAATTTAAGGACACGTAAGAAAGAATTTTCAGTTGGACAGGACGTGTATAGACGTAATTTTAGGCAAAGTTCGAAGATTGATAATTTTAATGCTAAATTGGCACCTGTTGGCATAAAGGCTCAAGTGGTACGTAGAATAGGACAAGTTTACTATGAATTACAGGATATAGACAGCACAAATAAGGGAATATACCATGCTAAGGACATTTGGTCGTAGCTTTTGTTTAACATTATGTTGTGGAAGTGAGCGAAAACTCTTTTTTTTTCTCTTTTTTTTTTGTAATATAGGAAGTAAATTTGTGAGGGCTCACAAATAATTACAGAATTTCACTTTGTGTTGGAAGGAGAGAAAAGAAAATTTCTAGCAAAAGCAATATTTGAAATGTAATTTAAATTTTTTGTGAGAAAATTTTAGAAATTGAAGGGAGACGACGAAAATTTTCTAAACGAGAAGATAGATACTTTTTTCGTAAAAGAAAAGAACTTACGTTTGTTGATTACCACCGCGCGACTACAATTACGAACCTAAGAAAATGGTTGCGGTGCTTTAATTGCGGTCTTATCGTACCTAATTTGAATAGTTGCGATATGTCACCATTCAAATAATTAGTGAATACAAAATCCAGTTCTAATTGATTTAAATTCAATTAATTGGCTGGGAAGATTGGCGGAGCTTATAGTGAGGATTTTGGATGCAGCGAAGCTCTTCAGTTGTGTGACCTTGTCCCACAAACGATTCTTATTTATTGTCCATTATCAAAAGAAGCTGACACGTTAATTCAGCAAATTTCAATACCGATGTTAATCTAATGTCAATCTGGAAATCTGTTCAAAAATTTTATATTGGAAACATCAACATCAATTACGCCACGAAATGGCCGAAGTTAAAATTCAAAAATGTTCAAATCAAATGCAAATCGTTAAAGAAGACAAGCACTAAAAAGAACAATATGGATTAATGGAGAATTACCCTGGCAGAACCATTAAGCATACATATGACTAGGATCGATCGTGAAAATTAATTTTAATTATTTAATTATATATTACGCAAATTTAGATAATCATTCACAGTTTTAGAAACATTATTTTTGCACGTTTCAACATATTTTCCGGCAACAGATCTACATCAGTTTACAAGCGCTTGTCAACGATGGATAAAAAAAAACGTGAGTATATGATACATATAAATTCATAAAAAGAAAGAAATTGTGTTGGAATACTATTATCTAACATTATCTATTATTATCTATACATAAAATATCTCGCGTATAAACAACTTTTTAACTTACGTTATAAAACATATCGATAACTTTTTATCCGTATAGAAATATTCAACTAGTTTGCTATAAGATATATACATTCCTTTGGCAAGCTATTTTACGCAGTTTCTTACTCCTATTATTCTATAAGATTGTTTATTTCCATTGGTCATACTTTTTAATACATCAATCATATACTTATGTTCAGTTTAAATAAATTATCTCTTAATATGAATAACTAAATGTTTGATGATACCATTTCCACGAAAATGAAGGTATAATCAGCTAGGATAGCATGAGGGCTGATGAGAATGATTACGTAGTCGGCATGGTAGGGTGGGAAACATGGCTACGAATGGAAGAGGATAAAACATCTTAGGTCTCTTCCGCGATTATGGCAATTCCGTTACATACATGGTATTTTTTTTGTACTTGCTCACTCGATGCAATTTATTTCAGCTACCTAAAATCTTATTAATTTTTGTGATTGGTCGGGATCTATTTCTTCGGGCAAGAACACCCCCCAATAGCCCTGAGCACGGCCGGTATAAAAGGTAGCGATCGCCACGAAGTAATAGGATCAGTAGGCAGATGACCGTTACAACATCCCAGTCGTATATACAGGTAGTCAAATTATATGTACGCAATACAAAGTAGTACGCGGCAGTCTTGAAAATATTGGACCAATCCATAAGACTGCTACCACATATATATTTACGATCGTTGCTGATCAGTCGTAGTGAACGGACGTGTTTAGCACAAAGCGGATAGTTAAAATCTATTACGCAGTACCTATTACGCAATCGCAAAAAAATCTGTACAAAGTCTGGAAGGCCTACATCGTAGTTCCTATTACGAGCTAATACAGACAAAAAAATTAATAAATTCCTTGACGGGGATGCCTTCGTGTTCCGATGGAGCGGGGTTCCCCAATCGTCCTACTGTCCATCAGTTGGTCTTGGCCAAAGCCGACCACACCAAACATGGTGCAAATTTCCCCCGAGTACTCACAACAGGTGTCCGACCGTCAAAACGGAAGCACAATGAGCACCGGATATTGCTCAGAGTTTTGACTAAGTTGGAGGCAGTTGAGGTTTCGGCTCTTACCGAAAAACAAAAAGAGTCACTTACCTGGGCTAAAGGCGTCATAGATGCTTCTAAGGCCAATCAGCCGGCTGAAAGAGCCACAAATTCAGCTGTGTTAACGGCTAATAAAGTCAAAAGAATCAGATCACCTGATGAACCCCTGCCTTCGAAAAAGGCAAGAGGGCCTAATGTCACCATCAACAGGACACTCACCAAACCCTTCAATGAAGTGGCGAAGGAGAGTCTAGTGATGGCCGTTATAGACAGAAGTGGTGAGGATGGATCCATCCTCAAGCACAAATGGAGCCATGTGCAATCAGCCATTATGGCTCATTGCCTCGATGTCCGTAGAGAAATGCCGGGCAAACCACCGATCTGCAACGATGCAGGATGGCATCAGGGGAGAGTAAAGCTCTTATATTTCGGTGATGCCAGATCAGTAGACCTGTATAAGGCTGCTCTGAGTCGAGCGGGTGAGGTGTGGCCGGCGCCCAGTTGGATGTTGTCGAAAAAAACAACATCACTAGTCACCCTAGATCCATCACCTGTGTTACAGAAGAGCCCTCCAACCCGGCTGATATATTAGAAATAATAAAAGATTCCAATCCTGGTTTGCCCGCCCATAATTGGAAAATCAGCAAGGAGGGTGAGGCGGATGGTAAAAAGAGGCAGGTCAATTTGATCCTTAACGCTGAATCCACCTCCCATATACAACGTGAAAGTGCAACCCTACAATATGGCTTCGAGACTATAGTCTTGAAGGTATACAAGCAGGATATAGCTGCCGCTGCGGAAGGTGAGTCGTCCACCGTGGTTGATACACGGCTATCAGGAAGTGCGGATGTACCCACTCCCAGTATTTCTGGTGACTCCAACTCTAACAGAAGATATGTTACGTCCTTCTCTGAGGGCGAAAGCTCTACTTCTGACACAGAGGGGCTGAGGGAGGCCTCCGGACTCTTTGACGCATCTGGTGGGGACACGCTTCTCGATGATACGGACGAAGAGTTCGATAACACCCTTGTCGGGGTGGATGTTAATCTGTCAATTACCAATGATGGTAAGAATTCTACAGATTAACCTCCATCACGCTAAAGCAGCCTCAGCGGCTCTATTGCTGCGCCTGTCCACAGGTGCAGTAAACATCGTACTGATACAGGAGCCCTACGCAGTGGGAGGAAGGGTGTGCGGCATCAGGACACCCAACTCTAAACTGCTTGTGGCCAACTGTGAAGGCACTCCAAGAACCTGAATTTTGGCGGATGAAATTGCTGCATGGAGGTCTTTTAAGCTTGTAGTTTTAAATTTCCTTGGATCCAATAAAATAATGATTTGTTAAAAAATTATGAAGAAATTGGTTAGAAATATATTTTTTTATATTTATGTATTTAACACATACTCGTATGTATGTATGTATTCTTCCAACTTATTTTTTGCTTTATGTATTCCAACAGGTGTAAATATGTCCCTCAAAATTCATTTCTTGCATTCTCTTTTAAACTTTTTCCCCGAGAATCTTGGCGACGTAAGTGACGAACATGGCGAAAGGTTTCACCAAGAATTGAAGTCCATCGAGGCTTACAAAACTTTAACGCGTTGCACGATTGTGTATCTTTCCATGGTTCAAATTTAGTTAGTCTGAAAGTGAGAAATGTCAAATTAAATGCAGAAAAAATTGACGTTTAGGTGTGCTTCACATTCAACATCGGCCCTTACAATTTAACCACCCTTTATATGTATCTCATCATCGGCAGTATTTGAGCTTGGTTTAAAATACTTTTATGTGTCTAATTTCATACAGATTGGTGGACAATTGTGGCTTCTATAGCGCTTATATGAAAAATCGGAGATACATAATAATGAATGCTATATCTAAATCCTTGATCAAAAAATAAGTTCCTGCCAAATTTTGTAGTTAACAAACAGATATGCGGACTGACAGCTGAACATAGTCGATCGAAATGTACAAACTTATAATAACTCCTACCGCAATGTGGTGAAGGGTATAAAAACTTGACATTCAAAATATTCATTATATTTTGGGATAGACAATCCCGATCAAGCCATTTTAGCTCTAAATTTCAACACAACTATATTTCAGCCACAAGTCGATCGAAATGTACAAACTTGTAATAACATCTACCGCAATGTGGTGAAGGGTATAAAAACTTTCAAATATTCATTATATTTTGGGATAGACAGGCCCGATCAAGCCATTTAATGTCTAAATTGCAACACAACTGTACAGAAAAACAAATGAAGATTATATAAATTGCCAAGATAAACAAATCTTGGGAATTAATTAAAATGAATGCATACGATAAATCTTATTATAAATGTATTGTAGAAGCCCTATGTTCCCTCGAGGAATAAATAAAGGATACAAAAAAAAATATTTGATGGAAGGTACCGAAAGGAGTGGACCAATATGGTCCATATTCGAACTTAGCCTGAGGGTCCTAGGTCACTCTTTCATTGTGTCACACTTTGATTCGTAGCAAATTATACGAGTATACTCGTATCGTCTAAAGTGAAAATATAACAAGGAAAAGCGTTAAGTTCGGCAATTCTGAACCTTACATACTCTCCACCATGGATTGCATTAAATTCTTTTAATGGAACGATCCTTTTTGTTTTAGCAAATTATTAAAAAAAGAACTGCAATTTTGAGCCAAATTTTAGGCCTCATATTCTTTAGCCGAACTCTTCATCTGAAAAATGTAGTATTTATGGCTTCAATTAGCATATTTGAGAGCTACCTCTACACGGGGACTACAACCCAATATAAACCGATTTGTATAAATTTTATTAGGATGAATACTTGCCAAAATAGAATACAACTTGCAAAGTTTCAGTGCAAATTGAATTTTTCCTAAATTTTGCGAAAAGTTATGCAAAATATGCTAAAAAGAGCACGTATGTGCGAAGCAGAAAATAGGCATCACTTACAGGATATAATTTTTTAAAGTTAATTGCAAAAAAATTCCCCAATAATATACTGTATTTAAAAAAACCATGTAAGAAATTTCAGTCGGGTAAACCGGTATACCTATACCCTTACTTTGTGAGCAATGTAAATAAATACAAAAATGGGTGTGGGACTGTAGGAATTTTAAAAACTACACTGTACAAAAATTTGGAGTATATGTATACTCGTATATTTATTGATATTCACGATATAAGCTAAGATAAAAGGGTACATTTGTGTTGGAGGTACCAAAACGGGCGTGATAATAACACCCATTTTTCGACAGACTTTAAGCACTGTACAAACTTTCAAGTATTTGTAGGCACTAGTATTAAAGTTAAAAGCTGTAAACTTTTCGTACATAATGGTACCTTTGTGTGGGAGGTACCAAAAGGGACATGGCTATAACGCCCATTCTTCTCTGGATTGTAGGTACTATAAAACCATTAGACTGTACAAAATTTCAAGTCTTTGTATGCACTGGTATTCAAGTTATAAGCTGATAACTTTTGGTGAAAAATAGTACATTTGCATGGGAGGTACCAAAAGGGGCGTGTCAAAAAGCCCCACTCTTCACTGGACTGTAGGCACTATAAAAACAATACACTGTACACAATTGTATGTTTTAGTATGCACTAGTATAAAAGTTATAAGCTGTTAACTTTTGGTGCAAAATCGTCCATTTGTGTGGGTGGTACCAAAAGGGGCCTGTCAGTGAACCCAATTTGTACTGGACTGTATCAGTATCAGGACACCCAACTTTAAACTGCTTGTGGCCAACTGTGAAGGCACTCCAAGAACCTGAATTTTGGCCAGGAAAGATCTAAGTATCTTTCTCCTGGCTAATTTAAGTGGTAAAGACCAAACACCTGCTAGTCTGAGATCGGTAATCGCATATATTGGGTGGTCTCCAGATACTTTCCTTATGAAGCTGTAGTACCGACTGCTCTATTCAGGGAAGTAGTAGAAGAAGCAACGTCTGACGAGGTCAACAAAATTATTGGGTGGAATGTACTGGACGACCACTCATTCTCAGATCATCATTATATTGAGTTCAAACTCGCTGAACAAGCGCCTGAACCTACCGTCCACAGAAATGTGAGTAAGACAAAGTGGCACCTGTATGAGAAGAATTTCAAGAAAGTCCTCAACTCCAAACTTCTGTACGAACCGAATTACAAAGCCGGTCTGGATAATCTGGTCGAGCATATCACCACATCATTCAATAGTTTCCTTGAAGAAGCCTGTCCAAAAACAAGGTACAAGGGTAAAACTAAACCCCAATGGTGGACTTCTGAGCTAACGGCTATGAAAAAGACCTGCAACAAGTTATTCAACAAGGCTAAATCTACTGGGGTCGCTAATGTTTGGGATGTCTATAAAGAGCAACTCAAGGTCTATAAGAAGGAGCTTAGAAAGGCGCAAAAACGCTCTTGGTATACCTTCTGTGGCGAAGTGGAAAAGGTCTCCGACGCCGCAAGGCTGAGGAAAATACTATCAGCTTCACCCTGTAGAGTGGGTTAATTGCAGGATGAGGCAAATAATTGGACCAAAAACAGCGAGCAGTCGCTCAATGTACTGATGTACTGCTCGACACACATTTCCCGGGGAACTCTCTAACAGAACCAGAGGATCAGCAGGACCAACAAGAGTGCGAGTGGACTGCGAGCGTCGCTAGCTTGTTGACTGAGAGATCCAGAATAAGCTGGGCTATTAATAGCTTTGATACCTTCAAGTCACGTGGACCTGACGGCATCACTCCAGCAGAAATGCAGAAAATGTTTAAGTACATTATCCCCTGGCTGGAGAAAATTTATGTAGGCTGTATCAGGCTTTCATACATCCCGAATCGATGGAGGGATACCAAAGTGGTATTCATACCTAAAGCGGGGAAGATATCACACACTAGGCCAAAAGACTTCAGACCAATTAGCCTATCATCCTTCCTATTGAAAGGTCTGGAAAGACTTTTAGATTATTTCATTAGGGAAAACCTGGAAACAAAACTCCTGTCGGTGAACCAACATGCTTACAATAAGGGGAAGTCTACAGAATCAGCCCTGCACGAACTTGTGAGCACTATCGAATCGTCCCTTCATTTCAAGGAATTCACCATGGTGGGATTTCTTGACATAGAAGGGGCTTTTAAGAACATTCACTCAGATGCAGTAATTGCGGCACTGTCACATCTAAAAGTTAACCCTAGTTTGATTACACTAATTCAAAGTCTGCTCAACAGAAGACGCATAACAGCATGTCTGGGGTCCACAACTCTAACAAGGTTTGAAAACAGAGGGACCCCGCAGGGAGGAGTACTGTCTCCACTAATTTGGAACCTAGCGGTGAATAAAATCCTGCTAGATCTAGAACGTTGTGGGTGCAAGGTCGTGGCATATGCGGATGACGTGGCAATCGCTTTACTAGGATGAATAAAGTCCCACATGTGGACCCTCCACCTCAGATAAATGGAACAGATCTAGTCTTTTCTGAAAGTGCAAAATTTTTAGGAATGTTTCTAGATAGAAAACTGTTATTTAGACTTAACGTATTGGAACGTGTAAGGAAGGCCAACGTCGCCTTATACTCCTGCAAAAAGGCTGTAGGGTCGCGGTGGGGCCTCCCTCCTAAAATCGTCCACTGGATATATATAGCAGTAGTACGTCCTATACTGTTATACGGCACTGTGGTATGGTGTACGGCAACTGACAAACTAACCATCACCAACCTACTAACAAAGGTTCAGAGAACAGCCTGCCTGAGCATAAGCGGAGCCTTAAGGACTACAGCGACCGAGTCTCTACAAGCCCTACTCCATATACTGCCGATTAATATTGTGGCGAGAGAAGTTGCAACCAAAGCGGCAATAAGATTAAACTGCCTATCAATGTGGAGGTACAGAAACTACGGTCACATGAGGATATCAAAGTGTAATGCTGTGGTAACCGACCGAGTGGATATATACCAACTGTGAACACCTTCAAGAGAAATTACATCAATATGATTCCCGCCAGATATGAATGGGTTGGAAGTATACCAGGTAATAGAAACCATCTCTGGTTCGAAGTTTGATGAAAAGGTGGGCTTCGGAGTACACTGTGCAGAGCTTAGTTTGGATATAGCTCACAGACTACCAGATACCTGCAGTGTCTATCAAGCCGATATATTGGCAATATGGGAAGTAGCCAAGTGACTGAGTCGCAACATAGTAACCAACACTGGCGTTGTAATTTACTCGGACAGCCAGGCTGCCATCAATTCTCTGGAGGCAACATCCCTAAATTCACAAACAGCCCTCGACTGCCGCAGATCTCTTAACGAGATGGCTGAGCAGTTTTATATACACCTCATATGGGTGCCAGGGCATAGGGATATCCCGGGGAACTGCAAAGCCGATGAACTTGCTAGGAAAGGGACGAGATTACAAATTCTCGAAGAATTTGCATATATTGGTGCGCCACTATCCACGTGCAAGCTTTGGCTTAGGAAGAGGCAATCAACGAAAGATGGACAGAAATCGGCACCTGCAGGGTAGCTAGACAAATCTGGCCAAGGTATGACCTGAAAAGATAAAAATATGTCCTCGCACTAGAGAGGCAAAGATTGTCTACGTTAGTATCAGTTCTGACGTCGGATGAAATTGCTGCATGGAGGTCTTTTAAGCTTGTAGTTTTAAATTTCCTTGGGTCCAATAAAATAATGATTTGTTAAAAAATTATGAAGAAATTGGTTAGAAATATATTTTTTTATATTTATGTATTTAACACATACTCGTATGTATGTATTCTTCCAACTTATTTTTTGCTTTATGTATTCCAACAGGTGTAAATATGTCCCTCAAAATTCATTTCTTGCATTCTTTTTTAAACTTTTCCCCGAGAATCTTGGCGACGTAAGTGACGAACATGGCGAAAGGTTTCACCAAGAATTGAAGTCCATCGAGGCTTACAAAACTTTAACGCGTTGCACGATTGTGTATCTTTCCACGGTTCAAATTTAGTTAGTCTGAAATTGAGAAATGTCAAATTATATGCAGAAAAAAATTGACGTTTAGGTGTGGTTCACATTCAACATCGGCCCTTACAATTTAACCACCCTTTATATGTATCTCATCGTAGGCAGTATTTGAGCTTGGTTTAAAATACTTTTATGTGTCTAATTTCATACAGATTGGTGGACAATTGTGGCTTCTATAGCGCTTATATGAAAAATCGGAGATACATAAAAATGAATGCTATATCTAAATCCTTGATCAACAACTGTACAGAAAAATAAATGAAGATTATATAAATTGCCAAGATAAACAAATCTTGGGAATAAATTAAAATGAATGCATACGATAAATCTTATTATAAATGTATTGTAGAAGCCCTATGTTCCCTCGAGGAATAAATAAAGGATACAAAAAAAATATTTGATGGAAGGTACCAAAAGGAGTGGACCAATATGGTCCATATTCGAACTTAGCCTGAGATGGACAAAATATTCCGCATAACATATTTAGGGTCTTAGGTCACTCTTTCATTGTGTCACACTTTGATTCGTAGCAAATTATACTCGTATAGTCTAAAGTGAAAATATAACAAGGAAAAGCGTTAAGTTATAAAAACAATACACTGTACACAATTGTATGTTTTAGTATGCACTAGTATAAAAGTTATAAGCTGTTAACTTTTGGTGCAAAATCGTCCATTTGTGTGGGTGGTACCAAAAGGGGCCTGCCAGTGAACCCAATTTGTACTGGACTGTAGACACCATAAAAACATTACACTGTACAACATTTGAAGTATTTTTAATCACTGGTATAAAAGTTATAAGATGTTTACTTTGGTACAAAATGGTCCATTTGTGTGGGAGGTACCAAAAGGGGATCGGTAAATTCCCCCATTTTTCTAGTGGTGGTAGCGACTAATAAATTAATACTATGTGTGGAATTTAAGAAGATTCGAATAAGTAGTAAAGAAGTTATTAGAGAGTCAATATTTCATTAAATGTTAACCCTCTGTGGGGGAGGTACTAGAAGGAGTGGAGAGATAGGAAAAATTATTACCACATACCAAATTTGAAGTCAATCGGTTACTCCTTTCGAGAGTTATTGTGCGCACCAGTCAGCAGACAGACAGACAGACGGACGGACGGACATAGCTCAAATTAATTAAAATGACTCCAAACGGATTTCCGCCGAACATACTTCGGGTCTTAGGTCACTACTTCGATGTGTTACAATTTTGGACCGTAGCAAATTATATATACCCTCGTCACACTTAGGTGAGGGTATAAAAAATTATGATAATCCCATAAATAAAAAAGTTATAAACCCCGTATTTGTTTATTAGTCACCACCCTGTATTTGTTTATTAGTCACTATCACCTCGATAAAAATGGGCGAAGTTGCCACGCCCCTTTTGGCTTCATCCACACAAATGGACCATTTTGCACCAAAAGTTAAAAGCTTATAACTTGAATACCAGTGCATACAAAAACTTGAAATTTGGAACAGTGTAATGGTTTTATAGTACCGACAATCCAGTGAAAAATGGCCTTTACAGCCATGCCCATTTTGGTACCTCCCACGCAAAGGTACATTTTTGTACGAAAAGTTTACAGCTTATAACGTTAATACTAGTGCATACAAATACTTTAAATTTTGCACGGCGTAATATTTTTATAGTACCTACAGTCTGTCGAAAAATGGGCGTTATTATCACGCTACTTTTGGTACCTCCCACACATACGTACCATTTTGTACAAAAAGTTAACAACGTTTTAGTACCTCCCATACAAAAAGAGGCCAGACATATCAAAATTAAATAGCTCATCATATCAATACATACATATACCAGTGCATACTAACATTGCTTACAAAGTGAGGGTATACCTTAGTCGGTTTACCCGACTGAAATTTTTTACTTGTTTATCCAATTCAAACATATAAAAAAATGACGATTTTCCCCCGTGTAGTGTTCATACTTCAATCAAGAAACTCAATTTTTGCAAATAATATAATGGCAGGATGTAACGGGCTATATACAAATCTGAACCAATGAACCATGAGAATCGCAAATTATAGCTCCTATATAGAGGACATCATTTATTTATGGGTGCTATATCTAGAACTGAGCCGATTTTTTCCAATTTTCAATAGATATGATGTAAAATCAATATGCAAACTGAAATAATCTCCCCAAATTTCATGAAGATTCACCAATTTCAATACGGTTAATTCTAACTATTATTTCCCAAACAAAGATTTATTAGCATGAAAATATATAGTTATCTTAATTGATTTAAGTTTACAGCAATCGAAAGTTCTTTTTTAGAAATTTTTAATGTTTGTAAATTTTTTTATAATGGAAATCTATATATATAAAAATGAAACGGTCCATCTGTGTAATGGCATCACGTCAGAACGGCTGGAGCGATTTGGATGATTTTTTTTTATTCGATTCTAAATTTTCACGAGATGGTTTATATACAAAAAAAAAATTAATTGGACAAAGGGGCGTGGTACCTCCCATACAAATCGCAGGTTAAAAATCCGATATTTCTGCTCCTATTATAGGTATAGTGCTGAAATTTTGTTTGTATGCATTTAATGGCAGATTATGTGAATTTTCCAAAAATGGGCGGAATCGGACCAATGGGCGTGGCCCCGCCCATATAAGCCAAATTTTGAAATTGAGATATTTTGCACAATTTGTTAGCGAGAGTGCTGGAATTTTGTGTATATGTAAACGGTGGCAGTCTACGTGATTGGTCCAAAAATGGGCGGGATCGGACCAATGGGCGTGGCCCCGCCCACATAGACAAAATTTTGATATCTTGCACAATTTGCTAGCGGGAGTGCTGCAATGTTGCGTATATGTATCTGGTAGCATTCTACGTAATTGGTGAAAAAATGGGCGGGACCGGACCAATGGGCGTGGCCCCGCCCATATAAGCCAAATTTTGAAATTGAGATATTTTGCACAATTTGTTAGCGAGAGTGCTGGAATTTTGTGTATATGTAAACGGTGGCAGTCTACGTGATTGATGCAAAAACGGGCGGGATCGAACCAATGGGCGTGGCACCGCCCATATAAGCCAAATTTAAAAAATGTGATATCTTGCACAATTTGTTAGCGAGAGACCTGGAATTTTGTGTATATATATCCGTTGGCGATCTACGTGATTGGTCCAAAAATGGGCGGGTTCGGACCAATAGGCGTGGCCCCGCCCACAATGACCAAATTTTGAAATTTTTATATCTTGCACAATTTGCTATCGGGAGTGCTGCAATGTTGTGTATATGTATCTGGTGGCATTCTACGTAATTGGTCAGAAAATGGGCGGGATCGGACCAATGGGCGTGGCCCCGCCCTTATAAGCCAAATTTTGAAATTGATATAACTTGCACAATTTTTTATCTAGAGTGCTGTCATGTTGTAGATATGTATCTGTTGACAGTCCACGTGATTGGTCCAAAAATTGGCGGGATCTGACCAATGGGCGGGCCACCGCCCATATAAGCCAAATTTTGAAATTGAATTATCTTGCTCATTTTGTTAGCGAGAGTGTTGAATTTTTGCGTATATGTATCTGGTAGCAGTCTACGTGATTGGCTTTCAAATGGGCGGAATAGGACCAGTGGGCGTGGCCCAGCCCATATTTTGATATATCTTGCAAGTATTATATAGGAAATACATGAACAAAAATGCTCGGTATGCGATAATTACAGCTGCTCACTCCAATACAATCGCAATATGATAATGTGATGCAATATCAATGAAACAAGAATTTGGAAATTTTATAAGTATACATTTCTATTTTCTGGACTTTCCACTGAATTCGGTATTTTTTCATTCAGTGAATTTATTACTAATACCAGTAAGGATAGGCAGAAAGTCGGGCGGGGCCGACTATATAATACCCTACACCTCCCTAACAATGCGATAAGGGTCATTGCGATAATAATTTGGAATAATTGGTAAATGTATTTTGAACCGATAATCGCTAAATTAAGCAATATTCGTTCCTAAATTGAGAAACATTTTTCTGGAGAACTTTGTAATGATCGGAAGTAAAGTACAACTTCTATAGCGCTTTGTAACCAAATCTGGAGGAACATATATATGGAGGTTATATATAAATCTGAATCGATTTTCCTAGAATACTCATTCATGTAAAATAGAAACCTGTTTCTGTCGAATTTCGTACTGATCGGATATAAAACACAGTCTCTACAGCGCTTACATGTCAAATTGGGGGTAACATATATATATGGGGGCTATATCTAAATCTGAACTGATTTTCTCCGAATTTTGCGGCATTCCTTCATGTAATAAGAAACCTCTTTCTGCCGAATTTCTTACTGATCGGATATAAAATACAGTTTCTACAGCGCTTGAATTTCAAATCGGGGGTAACATATATATGGGGACTATATCTAAATCTGAACCGATTTTCTCCGAATTTGGCAGTATTCCTTCATGTAATAACAAACCTCTTTCTGCCGAATTTCGTACTGATCGGATATAAAATACAGTTTCTACAGCGCGAATTTTGACATGGGCAGCGAAGCGCACCGGGCTCAGCTAGTCCGGAATAAAAATAAATTGCTTGAGTTAGAAATTTAAAATGAGTGCTTCAAAACAGAAGCTTTGTATTAGCTTGTATATGTATGTATATGAAGCTAGAAAAAATGAAAAAATTAAAACTGAAGTTCGAAAAATTCAGCCAAGTTTTGAAAATATGTTTTTAAATAAAATGTATTTGAAGATATTCCTAAACTATAATTACACCCTCACTTTAGTGTGACGAGGGTATATATCATTTGCTACGGACAAAAAGTGTAACATATCGAAGGAGTGACCTAAGACCCCAAGTATGTTCGGCGGAAATCCTTTTTGGGCCATTTTACGTCATTTGAGCTA
This sequence comes from Eudasyphora cyanicolor, assembly GCA_963930755.1. NCBI lineage: Eukaryota > Metazoa > Arthropoda > Insecta > Diptera > Muscidae > Eudasyphora > Eudasyphora cyanicolor. The sequence goes on from OZ005737.1 coordinate 85,537,458, forward strand.
TGTCCGTCCGTCTGTCTGTCTGGCTGGAGCGCACGATAACTCTCGAAAGGAGTAACGGATGAACATAAAAATTGGTATGAGATAATATTTTTTCTATCTAAGACTAAGGTTGAAGATGGGCCATATTGGTTCACTCCTTCTAGTACATCCCTCACAAAGGGTTAACATTTAGTGAAATATTGATTCTTTAATAACATCGAACAGAGAGATTGACGGACGGACATTGCTCAAATGACTTAAATTGTCCTAAAACGGATTTCCGCCGAACATACTTGGGGTCTTGACTCACTCCTTCGATGCGTTCCACCTTTGTTCGCTAGCAAATGATATATGTATACCCTTGTTACACTAAAGTAAGGGTATAAATATTACCGCTTAACAAAATTGAAGTCAATACGATACTCCTTTCACATTGCTCAAATAACGTAAAATGTCCTAAAATATCACTCCTTCGACTTTTGACACTTAGCAAATGAAATGTACTCTCCTCCACAAATGTGAGGCTAAATATGGGTACATCTCTTTTAAATCTACGTGTTACAAACTAGTGATGAGTATTTTTTTGTAAATTTGTATCAATTCATTCAGCGACACTGAATTTTTGAGTTCTAAATATTCCAAACTATCTTCATTCAAAATTTGGTGTTACCGGCTACCCCATCAAAAGATATGTATAAAATAGTAGAGGTCATTTGATATACGTTATAAAGTAATTCCATACAAATTTAAAAATTTCATAAAACCTCGATCACCTCTACTGAAAAACCACCTGTTTCGATTTAGCATACTTTGGAATGGAGGTATCGATATGTACTCGTATACACAAGACAGTAATGCTAAAATTGTTACCCAGCAAATGACTAGGAATGTATTCATCTCCGATAACTAAATATAGCAATTCCCCACCCTCATGCCCCCGCATCAACATAGTTTTACAAGTACTTAATCGTAATTAACTGTAATACCTCTAACAATGGTGAGTTGTATAGAAGCGTAACAAACAAAACCATGGAACACACAATTTAAAATCTCCTAGAATTCCCAGATGCGATTTTTTCAAAGAGTTCGTACAAATAGAACATCGCACAAATTCGAAGTCCGCGATCTGCACCAACCACCAACCTACATCATTGATGTGGGGTTTTTGTCATTCGTCATTGTTGAGTAGCTTCTCTCGCTTAGAGTGTTTAGTGAGTGGGAATTTGGATGTTAGATGAGGGATGAATGTGTGGTAACAAGAGGGAAACCGGTTATGTCTGATGCTGTGTTGTTGTGTTGTTTTGTTAGTGATTCTCGGGAATATGTATTTGAATTTCATTTCTTTTCAGATTTTTCATTAGCAGTCCTAATAAGTTGGTGGACGGTGCCAAGATGATCGCTTGATATTTTGCTCGTCATAGAATCGAAAAGTCTGTTGTAGACATTAAAAATATAATAGTTTCTATGATCTGCATTTTGAATAGTTTTGCTGCAAGTTTCGTCGAGAATTTTCAGAAGTATTTGTTTGCAATGGTATGAAAGTTAAAAGCTGTTAAAATTTTGTACAAAATGGTACCTTTGTGTGCGAGGTACTAAAACGGGTGGGGTTCCTTTACCTCAAGGCGGTAGCGACAGACAAACTATAACTATGTGTGGAATTATAGAATTGGGATATGTGGAATAGAAGTTATTAGATAATTAATATTACACATAATTTTAATCCTTTGTGGTGGAGGTACTTAAAGGAGTGAACCTATATGGCCCATCTTCGGATAGAAAGGATATTATCACATACCAAATTTGAAGTCAAGCGGTTACTCCTTTCGTGAGTTGGCACCAGTCAGACAGACAGAGGTCGGATATTGCTAAAATGACTTAAAATGTCCTAAAACGGGTTTCCGTAGAACATACATACATAGGGTCTTGGGACACTTTTTCGATGTGTTAAACTTTTTTCCATAGCAAAACAAAAATATATATACCCTCCTCCACAAAAGTGAGCGTATAATTCTGCAAACATATTTTGTGTAGTTTTTTTGACATAACCCAGCAAAATTTCTCATTACCAAATAATCCGACGAGTAAGCAAAGTTCGATAATGGTAAGTACTTATTATTTAGCCACTTTTCTCATTATTTTAACATGGGGATGTCATTGGAGAAAGTACTTCCCAAAAGCTCGTGCAAAAACCGTTGTTGTGGGTTAATTTCATTAAGGGGCTCGAAAGTTCTGGCAGTTTCAAATTGAAATTTTTAAAAAATTCTATAAAATGCAATTTTTATCGGAATTAACAAAACTAAACTTACAATCGTAGACCATTCCCATTTTTATCAGCATATGTCAAAATATTCGCAGTGTCTTCATTATTTGCAAAAATATAGCGAAACAAAACATTTTTTATGTAAATTTTATATAATACTAGCTGACCCGGCGAACTTCGTTCCGCCCAAATTCGTTAATGTAATGTAAATAAGAATACGAACATGCTCATTCCGCTTCCTGTAATTCGGTCAATTACATTCCTTTGTATCGTACTAATCAGTTTTTTACAATGCTATCAAAAGTATAAACTAACCAGTAAGGAAAGGCTAAAGTCGGGCGGTGCCGACTATATGATACCCTACACCACTCTCGTAATATGGAATAACTCTGATATATAAATGTTGCAATTCATGTATAAATTCTTTACATAAATTTACTTTTGGGACATTTTATACTTAAATAATACCCCGTACCACAGTGTGGTATAGGGTATAAAAACGATTGGATCTAAAGAGCCAAATCGGATGAAACATATATATGGGAGCTATAGCTAAATCTTTACCGATTTTCTTCAAATTCGGTAATGTTGGTTCATGGATCAGGAAACTCTACCACTCAAAATTTCAAAACGATTGGATGTAAAATACAGCTTTTATAGGACTAAAGGGCCAAATCGGACGAAACATATATATGGGAGCTATAGCTAAATCTTAACCAATTTTCTTCAAATTCGGCAGTGTTGGTTCATGGATCAAGAAACTCTACCATTCTAAATTTCAAAACGATCGGATGTAAAATACAGCTTCTATAGGACTAAAGGGCCAAATCGGACGAAACATTTATATGGGAGCTATAGCTAAATCTTAACCGATTTTCTTCAAATTCGGCAATGTTGGTTCATGGATCAAGAAACTCTACCATTCTAAATTTCAAAACGATTGGATGTAAAATACAGCTTCTACAGGACTAAAGGGCCAAATCGGACGAAAGATATATATGGGAGCTATATCTAAATCTGAACCGATTTCAACCAAATTCAATAGCGATCTTAACAGCCGCGAAATACTCTAAAATTTCAGAACAATCGGAGTGAAATTGCGACCTGTAGTCGACGAACAACTTTACATGGACAGACGGACGGACATCGTTAAATCGACTCAGCAAGTGATTCTGAGTCGATCGGTATACTTTAAGGTGGGTCTAGCTGTGTTATTTTCAGGTGTTACAAACATCTGCCGTGAAACAAACTTATAATACCCTGTACCACAGTGTGGTGTAGGGTATAAAAACTGGTCACACCATGCATATTTCCTCAATCCCTTATTTTCCTAAATAGTGTGATTCCCTGGGCCAACACGAATTTGTCAAGCCCAAAATTGTGAAAAATTAAAGAGCCGTTCTCGAGTTATGAGATTGTGTTCGCTGTGACACGCCCATTTGACCAATCCTAAAGTTTCCTTTCATGGACCCCTAAGAACCCATCAAGCCCAAAATCATGAAATCGAAAGATTCGTTCTCGAGTTATGAGGCCGCGCAACGCCTAAATTTTTCTTCATACACGCTGAAAAAAAATCGCTCCTGTAATATATTGTCCCAAACATATTCGGCTTGAAACATATATATCTTTAGGATACACTATAAACATATAATATTTGGTACACACAAAAATTATATATTTGGGAAGATGTTGTTCTAAACAAATCTTTGTTTACATCCCAATGTGTTTATTTTGGACTATTTTTTCCGAAACAAATATTTATTTTCATTTAAGTATTCAGAAAATATCTAAATTGTGTTAAATTTTTCAGTAAATCAAAGTTAATTATTTCAAAAATTGTAACGTCTTAAATATAAAAAATAATAATAATTGAAATCATATAATCTTGGATCGAAATATATACTTGGAGGATTGACAACCAATGATGGCTTGGAATACTCAGAAATTTTAAATGATTGGTTTAAAACATAAGATATTGCTGCATTTGGTATCATAACTGGGAGGTTCAAACCAAAAAAAAAATAAAATTTAAATTCGAAAAATTCAACAAAAGTTTCGAAAATCTTTTTTAAATAAAATATATTTGGAGAAATTCCTAAACAATCATTTTATTTGTATTCAAATACATATTTGATTTGAGAAATTTAGTTTGCAAATATTATATGTTGTAACATAATAATATACGAGTTCCAAATATATTTTATTGATTTTCAAATAAAATGTATTTGCTCAGAAATATATAATATTTAAAAATTAGTGTTCCAAATATATTTTCTTTCTATTCAAACATATCAAAAAAGGCGATTTGGCCCCGTGTAGAGTCCTTCCTTGGGCCATTACAAATACATCAAGTTTAATATCGTAAAAGTTGGTAGATCCTTTCCCGAGCTATGAGGTTGTGTTCGCCTGTCGCGACCCTTTGACCAATCCGAAAATTTCCTCTACAGTGTCACTATTCAATACGAATCCATCAATCCCAAAATCGAACGATCCGTTCTCGAATGATGAAGGTTTTTTGGCCGCGACATACCGGTTTAACCAATACAAACATATTTACAAAGATTTAGGTTTGTTTCTTATAAAAGTCTTCTAAAATGATAAAATTAACACCCACGGTTTTGATAGCGCGAGAACTGACCACTGGCCAAAAAATGATTCTGTGAAAAGTCCGGCGTTTGTACAACACTCGAGTCTATCCATATGCAAAATTTCAGCTTTGTAGCTCTAACAGGACACTCAACGGCCAAAAACCGCTTGGCGTAAAAGCGCATCCGTTGGAGATATGTATATATGTATGCACATCAGTTTGTAAGTTTATAGTTCTAAAAAGACTGACAATTGCTTTGGTCACTGCAGTTTGACCTCAGGCTGGACATTGAATAGTTGTTTTCAAATGCCTTTTGAGATATGTATCTACATTTAAATTTTTAGATTCTTAGATCTTAAATAACATAAAATCACTAAAATAATGATAAGAAATGTGGTTACTGCTACACTGACCACAGTCGGAGAATTCAAAATAATTTTTCGCGTTTATATTTGTCGTGTATAGTACTTCATATTTAAAAAATTTTAGCTTTTGATCTTATAAGATGCTTCTGAAAGGCCAAACACAATACTCAATTTTGTGATAGCGCTAGAACTGACCACAGGGCAAAAAATAACTACGCGAAAAGTCTGTTGTTTTTACAACACTCTGGTCTATGGTTGTGCAAAATTTTAGCTTTCTAACTCTTACAGGAGGCTTAGCGGTCCATTGGTCAGCGCCACCTGTTGAGAGCGGAGCAATTACGGACAAATTCGCAGAAGGAAGTATCCAATTTGGTCCAGTAGTTTTCAAGTTTTAAGCAGTCGAACAAACCACGATTCATTTTTATATACATATCTATATAACGAATACTGCGAAATATAAAAATCGGAAAAAGGCATGAAAAATATCCCGAATAGATGAGAGTACTAGCAATGATCTTCAGAAAGAATGAAAGTAATATCTCTGTTAGTTAAAAAGTTATATTTGTTTCAAAATACGAAGTCCATATTAACTGTGTTTTATTTCAATGCTAAATTTCTCTACAAAATGCCTAAGTACTTCTTTTGTAAGATTACATAATAGTATTTTTTAAAGCCTAATAAATTAAAAGACTTCATATAAAAAGAATGAGAATTCGCGGATTTTTTTAGTGATAACTTACATTGTATGAAGTTATCACTAAATCAAGTGGGTATACCTTGACGATCATTGTTGAGACAAAAGTATCTCGTTCTTCGCGACAAGACTTCAATCTTCAAATACGTATCCATGGTTGTTAAGTGCACCACAGTAGTACCCCCAAAGAACATAAAAATGAATTTAAGAACTATATACTATAAAAATTGTCAAGAACAAAATTTGAAAAAAGTGAATAAAATTTCAGAGATTCATTATTTTGTTACGCGCCCCTGATTTTAGGATTCGCAATGTAAAAAGCCTTCTGGGACAATTAATTCAGATCAATCTATGTATAACTGTCGATGTGTCCCGCGAAATACACCATCAAAAAATTCACGCAAGTTTAACTAAGGTTTGGAGAGCTCTAGCGTTGGTTCCATTTGAAGCACATCATCGAAACCTATATGGATTTGTAGGTACTTCCAGCCACTATAATCGATTCTTCGGTGATGTTTTATTACACAGAACAAAAAACAAAAACAAAAATCACTTGAAATCGCATTTCCAAAAGTTATGAGCTATATTTTTTCGCGGAAAGATCTCACATGAACAATGCCCACAAAAAATTCATCCTCCATGTGTCACTCGTATTTTTTGTAACTGACCAGTACCTCTAGAAAGTATAGTTTGGCCACAACCTCTAAAAGAATGAATAAATATATGAAAATTTCTAGGGTTTTTCTACATTTTTGAAATGTATGTGCTTATATCTTTTAAAGTATATAAGATAATAACAAAATTTTTTGGGAAAAAACTTTTAATTTTTTGGTTTATTTAATTCCATCAACTTTTGTACCGAAATCTGTATACAACGCGAGGAAAGTGACAACTAACATGAAAAAATTTTGACTTTTGCCCATATAGCATCTCCCCGATTTGACTTCTTAAAGCCATAGAGACCACAAATTTCAACTGATCGGGCTGAAAATTGGTAACTAGGATTTATTTATATCCAGACATGAACAACGAAAGTCATAGGTCCAAGTTTTGATATAGTATCCTTTTCTGCACGCACATATGTGTCTACGAACTATAAATATACTGAAACGGTTTGACTGTTATATCCGATCGTTTCGTGCCTAAACATGGTCCGTTATGTCCTCTTTAAAACAACATTAACTTTGCAAAAATCGGTTCAGCCGTTCGAGGGCAATTACAAATTTCGTAAAACCCAAAAACTATATTTTTGATTTTTTTCAAAAGCCACGACATTTTTTAAAAACAAAAATTAAATATAAATGATAGCGAAATCTTTTTTAACCTATTAGCAACTGTTTATAAAATTTTTAGCAAAAAATTAACTTCATAGGTCGATATTAAATATTTTGACCCATTTAGATTATTTAAGTTCCATCGGTTTTGGCATCAGTGTGCTATAAAAGCTATATTTTCATCCGATAATTATAAAATTTGTCGGGCGAGGCTGACTATATAATACCCTACACCTCCCTAACAATGGGAAAAGGGGCATTGCGATAACAGTTTGGAATAGTTGGTTTCGTTTCAGTTAACAAAGCACTTAGCTGCACCTCCTCATCAGGGCTTATTCCAAGGAGGAGTTGAAGATTTTGATCATAATAAACTAGATCTGAAACGATAACCTTAAAATGCGCAGTAGTCTTTCAAAGATCAAGAAACGGAAGGAACAAATAGATGGGACTATACATAATCTAGACAGATTTTCATCTACTTGGATCATAAACCGTATTTCTGTCGGACATAAGATATCGTTTCAATAGCGTTTAAATGCTAAATAGGCAGGAACACAAATATGTATATTATTTCCAAATTAAGGATTATTCGTTCCTAAATTAAAAAACTCCTTTCTGACAAATTTTATAAAGATCCGAAGTAAAGTACAATTTCTATAGCGCTTTGATACCAAAATGGGGGTAACATATATATGGGGGCTATATGAAAATATGAATCGATTTTCCCCGAATTAGGCTGTGTTCATTCATCATACCTATCGCGATGGCCAAAATCAATAAAATAAAGTTCGAATTGCTTCTTCAATAAAATAAAGTTCGAGTTGCTTCTGCACGCACCTTATTTTTTCGTATTATTTATTGTTTCCAAACTTGAAAAAATTGCTTGGCGAAAAAAGATTTTCCATCATTGCGGTTGATGGCTATTTTCAGGAACTAGAGAGTTCTTACTACAAGCAGGATATCGAAGCTATTGAATGGCGCTGAAAAAGGTGTATCGAGCTTAAAGGAGATTATGTTGAGTAGTAAAGAAAAAATTTCCCAAATTTGTTGTGTTTTCTCTGTTAGGTCGGCAAATTTTGGAACAGCACTCGTAAGAATAACACTAAAAAAAATTCGCGAACTTTTTTTTTTAATTTGATAATTTTTGTTATTAAAGGCTATAACGAATAATATTATGTAATCTTACAAAAGAGCTTCACCAAAAATACACCCAAAAAGATGTTAACATTCAACTTCCTTCAACAAATAGGAATTTTGTAGAGAAATGTTGTATTAAAATTTAATACAAATGATATGGACTTCGTACTAGTATTTTTAAAAAAATATAACTGTTTAAACAATAGTGATATTATCTTCATTCTTTTTGAATCACGCCTGATACTCTAGTCTAATCGGATATATTTTTCACATGTTTTTCCGATATTTATATTTCAGAGGATTCGATACATTATATAAAATTTGTATTAAAATATGTATAGCTGTTCCATAATTTCTTCCCTTTTCAAATTGGGTTTCCCCAAATTTTACTGAAAAGTAAAGACAAGGTTCCCATATTTAGGTTTTCCTTTTTGTATTTATCTTGATGTCCAATATCCCAAAAGACATTCTGCAATATATTAATGTCGGATTTTTTCAAATAAAGCCGGCAAGCAGGGCCAGGCGGAAGGAATTTAATTTTATTTAGAAATATTTTGTACTTTATTTTCAAAACATTCGTAATAAATTTTGCATTAATACTTATGATTAGACCTCGATTTTTGCATATCTTTCAATTTTCATCCGATTTGAACCAAAATTTGTATTTAGATGTTTCATCACTCAATTTAAATAATTTGAGTGCATATCAAAAATATGCAAAATATATGCACAAAATATGCAAAAATATGAAAAAAATATGCAAAATATTCAAAATTTGTTGGCGATATACGAATAAAAAATGCAAAATATCAGAAGGATATGTCAATACTATTTAAAAAATCGTGTCACAAAAATAAAAATCATCCAACATTTTTTTCAGTGTATGGAATTCAGTTTTCTCTTATTCATGTTAAAGCTCATTAAATTTAATTAAATATAGCCTAAATAGTTTTAAAAATAATGGAATTAAAATGCCCCCTGCTCGTTGATGCATGTGCGGCATCTTACCAAAAAGTTGTTCATTACTGCTTTGAGAGTTGAGACGGGAATAGCCGCAATTGTTTCTCGAATGGATTGCTTTAGTTCATTCAAATTTGTTGGTTTTGCTTTGTAGACTTCCTGTTTGCAATAACCCCACAAGAAAAAGTCAGGTGCAGTAAGGTCAGGCGACCTGGGCGGCCAACGGAATGTGGAGTTTCTGGATATCAGCTTATTGGGAAATTTTCGCCGCAATTCTGTCATAACAGCCCGTGCTATGTGAGGAGTTGCAACATCTTGCTGAAACCACACAGAGTTGAAAGAAATTCTCATTCGGCGTAATTCTGGATAGAAAAACTCTCTCAACATGCTCCAGTGACCGTTTTCTTCGAAGAAGTAGGGCCCGACAATGCAGCGTGTTGAAACTGCACACCACACTGTGACACGAAGTGGATGCAATTCCGTCTCATGGAGTATCTGTGGCTTGGAAGCACTCCATATTCGACAATTTTGTTTGTTTATGTTGCCGTTTAAATCGAAAAGGGGACTCGTCAGACATGAAAAGACAGTTCAACATGTTTCCGTCCTCTTCCACCATTTGAAGCATCTTCTGGCAAAATTCCAAGCGAATCGGGAAGTCTGCTGAGTTCACTTTGTTGGCCATTTGAATTTTATATGAGAATAACTCCAAATCTTTGTGCATAATTGACTGCAATGACTGTCTGCTTATACGCATTTGAGCAGATAAGGTTCTTGTCGAAACTCTTAAAAAAAAATTAACCAGATTCATTAAATAGAAAAAAAGTTATTAAATTTTTTTTTGTAGCAGCTTTCATCTGCCACCATGTATATGAAAGGTATGGGGTAATTCCAAATGAAACCGACCCACTCTGAATATTTACATATGTAGATTTGGATGCAATTTTGCACGCGTATATTAAAAGACAATGCGGAATTAAAGCCTTTTACCGTTTGACCAATTTCATAGTGGTTTAGATTTTATAGGGAGCCAAAGTTGGTTATCTAAAATTTTTTTACACAATTTAGCTATTTTGAAGTCGTCATAACTTTTGAACGGAATAACAGATTTGAATGACATAAGTACCATTTAAAAGATTTTAACATCCAAAATAAACTGTTTTAGATAAAATTAGTATTTTTGTGAAAAGTACGCGAAAAAAGTTTCAAGAAATTATATTTTCTATTTTTAAATTCTTATGCTTTGCAGCATTAAAACTACTTCAAAAAACCATTACAGATAAAATTTTTTTTTTTTTAACTTTGACCTCGCCCCTGCCTCCAATTTTCATTTAATTTTTAATAGTGTTGGTACTATTACTCCCTCATACTAGGGAAACATTTTCTGAGAATTTGAGAAAGATCGAATTTTTGACCTGTGACACTTGAGAAAGAACTACCCATATTCAGATTCCTTTTCGGTTCCTATAAGGAACATAAGGGCAGCATGAGTTCTTTGCAGCGCGTGCCCGAGCAATTAATACCAGTGCATACAAAACATTACACTGCACAAAATTTCAAGTATTTGTATGCACTGGTAATAATGTTATAAGCCGTTAATTTTGTGTACCAATTGTTAACTTTCTGTGGGAGGTATCAAAAGGTGCGTGGCATTTTCGTTCCTTTTTTGTCCAGCTTATAGAGACTGTAAAATGATTACTATGTATGCAATTTTACTGAATTCCCATGAGTAGTATAGAAGTTATAAGAGTTTTAACATGCCCAAAAATGTTAAACATTTGTGGGGAAGGTACCACAAAGATTGTCCATCAAACATAAACTGGGTTTGGAAATTTTAAGTCATTCGGTCACTCCTTTCCAGGGTTATCGCTAGCACTTTTCAGGATAATCCAGGATTAAGGACATTTTCGTCATTTTTTTATAATTCTTAGAGAGGATGTTAAAATCTTTCAAATGACACTTACAGTATAGGACAATACATCATGGACTAACTTCATACTTCTGTTCAAAAACTTAAAACTATCAATGATAAATTCCAAAAATTTTACCTATTATCTAAGAAATTGTATCAATTTAACAAAAAAATGGCAATTTGGCTATTAGAAAACAAATAGGTCTAAAGTTCGCACGACAAAACATATTGGACTATGAATTTCTACTAAGGTTTTGTGGAAAATCATTTATTATCATGGACGGCGTTGCTTTTTTTGTATGGAATCAATAAGATTTTTTGTTATCTTTGTATCTATGGAGTTCTAAGCATCTGCAATAGCCTGAAATAGCTTATTTTTATCTCCACCTACGCTTTCTCGATTTATCTCTTTGTTGAGAATTTCCCAGTAATTTTCAATGGCATTCAAGTCTACGGCTGAGTTGGCCACTCCATAACGTCAACCCCTTCCTTTCAAACTCAATCATTGAATAATTTCGCGGTATTATTGGGGTGGTTGTCGTGTTGAAATTGTCGTAATAGAGCAACATTCCACTCAGCATAGGGAACCATGGAATTCTCCAAGATTTCGCAGTACATAAACCAGTTCATTGTTCCGTTTATTGTATAGAGGGGTCGTACCACGTTTCAGGAAAAGCATCCACAGACCATGACACTGCCGCCTCCATAATTTACCGTTTATAGTATAAAGGGCCCATATTTTATTAACTAGTATATACTGTATATCATTCAAATCTGATATTCCGTTAAAAATTGCTTTGAATTTGGTCATAATTCCGTATTGTCTTGTAGTATACGCTTGCAAAATTTCATCCAAATCTAAATTCGTAAATATTCAGAGTGGGTCGGTTTCCTTTGGAATTACCCCATATTTTCCATGTACATATTCAGGCATTTTTTGGATGATTTTTGAAATTATCCATTTTTGTGTCATGATTTTTTAAATAGTATTGACATATCCTTCTAAAACTTCGCATTTTTGATTCATATATCGAACATTTTTTTTTGGATATTTTTGGCATTTTTTGCATCTCACAAATATGCAAAAAAAAATTAAAAATATGCACCTGTTTTTCGATTCCTTTTTCTTTGAAACGAATTTTGGTCCAATCAGAATTTTTCAATCAATCTGCAAAAAAATATGCAATTGCATATAATTCGAGGTCTACTTATGATAGTATTGGTTATTATTATAAAAACAAAATACGGACAACGCCCACATTTTTTTTGGCCTTATGTCCGAGCTTGTTTTGGTCATAAGGCCCAAAACAAGATTGGGCTGAAATTGGTATAATGAGTTTATTAGTACCCTAGTACCCGTAACCATTCACATGCGATCCATGGTGAAGGGCATATAAGATACGGCATGGCCGAACTTAATCCGTCTTTACTTGTTTTAACAAACCAGTACCTCTCGAATGAATAGTTTTACCACAACTTATAAAACTTATATATGCACATTTCTAGGATTATTCAACATACATAACGAGTACGTATGTGCTTATAACTTTTAATGTTTTTTAGATAATGACAACATTTTTTGGCAAAAACAAAACATTTATATTTGTGGTTTATATAATTATATCTGTACACAAAGCGAGAAAAGTGGCAAACAACATATATTTCTCATTTACATATATTTCGATTTTTCCTGATCCCTGATCAATATTTCGTGGAGTTACAAACGAAGTGACAAACAGAATAAACCTCCATCCTATAAGGATGAATCAGATTTTAATGAATTACGGTAAGTAGTATGTAGTTTCGAACGATTCGAGTTTAAATGTAATCGTTTTAAATATTGAAAAAATATATGTGTGGGATAGGGTATATAGCCGGCTCCGCGCGACTTTAGCCTTTCCTTATTGGTTCTAGTTATAAGAAAAGTTCGCCATAACCGATGTTCGTAATACCAGTTATGATTCATATGCCAATCTGAAGTAAAGACGTTGGGACCATACATTTTATTTGTTACATCTAAAAATTCGTAACATACGGTGTTCGTTATAAACGTACTTACTCGCTGGACTAAAATTCTGCACAACGAAAAATTCTGCACATATGCCAATCTGAAGTAAAGACGTTGGGACCATACATTTTATTTGTTACATCTAAAAATTCGTAACATACGGCGTTCGTTATAAACGTACTTACTCGCTGGACTAAAATTCTGCACAACGAAAATGTACCTTATCGGTCTACGTTTTACATAAAGTATCCATAATGGACGCTCTTCAGCCGAAGAAATACCCTTTTCTAGTATTATTCGCACCAATATCTTTGACGTGAAATGAAAGTCATTGCTAATATTTTGTGAAGTAATTTATATATAATATCATTTGTATTAAATTTTGCTTGATTTTTTAGATTATGAAGACAGTGATCCTCAGGTCAGTGAACATTGTTTCGACTTGTATATACGTAAATGGATAAACATTAATTGTAAGCCAATCCAGGACATACTCGTATGTATGTGTGTATGAATTTCGGACCCTTGGATAGATGAATTAAGTATTTCCTCGTTTCTTGCTTTTGTTTTAAATTTAAAACGCGAATATGTTCACGATGACGTACCCTTCGTCCTCGCATGTGACTCTAAGGTGGTGATGTTAATATGTCTTCTGTGGCGTATTATGTGCTCATACAAACACAAACACACCCATACACATACATTCGCTCAGGCTTTTATACATATATCACAAATTCATAAAACGAATGGAATAAGTGTCACATTTGGACTAGGGTTTGGCGCCTCGCATTTCCCAGACGGGGGTGGTTGGTGGTGTGAATGCCAGCGAGTCGATGTTAGCCAAGAAGGTGCGACCATTTCACAGCCATATGGATGGATGGATAGATGGACGGATGGATCATTACATGCTGGACAAAGAAAGCATGCGCCAAAGCACAACAACAATATCTCCTCTAGGTCTCGCAGCTTATAGATAGTTGTGTAGACTGCCCGACAGACGGATGATTTGTCTAAAAGCATTTCATTCAATTAACAACGTTTTTATATTACCGCGAATCCAAAAAAGTAGAGAATAATGGTTCTACCTACCACAGTCGCTTTGCTGTCATCAACGGGCACAATGTAAGGTGGGTGGGTCACACTAACAATTCACTAATTTCCATTCCTAATGTCGGAAAGTGTGCATTCGAGAGATGCGCACATTCCAATTTCCTCGGGACTGGCGGCCAATCGAGTTGACGACTGAAAGTGTGGCACACTTTACTGTCAGTGCTTTTGAATTCGTCGTGCCGAGAGGTTCCCAAACTGTAGTGTGACATAGACACTTCCACCTATTCTGGTGTGGCAACAAAGGATATTCAGTGTAAAAAACTACTTTGAATCGTGCGATTTATTTCTTTCGCACCTGTATCTTGCTGAACCGTTCACTATTTCCGGTTGAGCAAAATTTCAGGTGTGTGAGAAATTGATCACAACTTCGACAAGACCAAAAAAAAAAAAACTATGCAACCGTCGTGAGTAACTTCAAAAAGACACAAATAAAATAAAAGTTTCCTAAGTTATGCAAATTAACAAAATATTAAAGAACTAATAAAAACAAAATGGAGACGGTCCCAGATCGACGCGATTCGCGAGCTGCAGCTAGATTTACTGACAGTTTTCGAACAAGAAGTTGAGGTACTGATCGTCCTACTAAGTTTTATTCAAATATTCGAACATAGAAAAGAGGCCGAATAGCCCAAGCAGTGCGCAAGTTACAACACATTTAAATAAACAAATTGAAGTTATCCGATTACTTGGCATTCTTCCGTTTAGAATATTAAGAAATTGTTTCGCACCTGTGTCTTGCTGAACCGTTTATATATTTTCATTGCCGGTTGAGCAAAATTTCAGGTGTGTGAGAAATTTGTCTTGATAATATCAACGCCAAACTAAAATATCGGAGTGTATGAATCATACGAAGAAGTTTATTTATGAATTCCTTTGATGAATGCCAGAAATTCTCTGATGCAAGTAATTAAAGTATTGTGAGAAGTGATTAAAAAAAGAAAATAATAACATTAGTTAACAAAACTCTTAACAAATGCCAGGAAAAAAATTAAGAACATTTTGGGGTTAGTAATCTCGCGGTTTTTGTTAATTAAATTAAAAAAGTGCTACAATTACTTGGCTAACGTCGGTTAAAATATTAAGAAATTGTTTCGCATCTGTGTCTTGCTGAACCGTTGGGACATTTTTCATTGTCGGTTGAGCAAAATTTCAGGTGTGTGAGAAATTTGTCTTGATAATATCAACGCCAAATAAAATACCGGAGTATGTGAGTCGAACGAAGAATAATATGTACTAATGAATTCCTTCGATGGATGTCTTGGTGAAAGTAATTACATTATTGTGAGTAGTGAACCCCTTAACAAAACTCAGGATTTGAAAATTAAGAACGTTTGCATATTAATATAGTTATGCGGCTTTCGTATAGCATTATTTTGATATAAAAACCTCTAAGGAAAGCATAAAGTCGGATCAGGCCGACTATATGATACCCTGTGATTGATATTGTTTTCTCTGATAATAGTGAAACATAATTTTTAGAAAATAATTACTTAACCTCGATATGGAAATATATTGGGGACAACAACAAACTTTATACGATTTTATCTGAATTTTCTGTATTTGCCACAATTAAAATATTTATATTAATCGATAAGTGCAAGCTATGTGGATGGATGGATTTTGGATTTTGACATTTCGGCCTGAAGGAATATCTTCGTATTCGATAATTTATGTGTCAGACTTCCTAGAAAGACCAACACCAGTATATCCAGACGTCGTTTACTTAATGACCGACAGAAGCAAAGCAGGTGATCAATGCTTCTGCACTTCTTCCACATTATCACGGCTCCTACAGAAGTCATTGGACTAAAAACCTAACCTTCTGGCGTATTCGACGATCAGGCAGTGTACCGTCAGAACTAACACTAACGTAGACTGTCTATGCCCAGGCACCCATATGAGGTGAATGTTGAACTGCTCAGCCATCTCGTTAAGAGATCTGCGGCAATGGAGGGTTGTTTCTGAATTTAGGGATGTGGCCACAAGGGAATTGATGGCAGTCTTACCGTCTGAGTAAATGACAAGACCAGTGTTGGTCACTACGTTGCGACTCAGCCTCTTAGCGACCTCCCTTATTGTCATTATTTCGGCTTGATAGACACTGCAGGTATCAGTTGAGTTAGACTGAGTTATTTACAGTGCACTTCGCAGTCCACAGGAGATATTTTCTGCTTCCTGGTGTTCTGCCAATCCATTCCTCATAGTGGTGAAGTTTCTCCCGAAAGTGTACACCGTTGGTCACTCGGTCGGTTACCATACCATAGCACTACACCTCATATGGCCGTACTTCTTATACTTCCACATTGATAGACAGTTCTATCGTAATGCCGCTCTGGTGGAAACTTCTCTCGCCACAATATCAATAGGCAGTAGATGGCTTGTAGGGACTCAGTCGCTGTAGTCCTCAACGCTCCGCTTTAGCATAAGAAGGTGGTTTGTAATGAATAGTTTATTAGTTGCCGTCCACCTCACCACAATGCCGTACAGGTGTTTTGGGCGAAATACTGCTATATACATATGTATAAGATAAGCGATTGTTGGAGAGTTGCCCAAAGTAACCCTACACATCGCGAAAATCGCCTTTTTGATATGTTTGAATCGAAAGAAAATGTATTTGGAACCCAAATTTTTAAATATTATATATTTCTGAGCAAATACATTTTATTTGAAAATCAATAAAATTTATATTTTATTCCAAGTCGTCATTTGTTGTCAATCCATCAAGCAATTTATCATTTCAATTACAAAGAAATTTTACTTAAATGCAAATAAATATTTGTTTCGTGAATGATCGTCCCAAATAAAATATATATGGGTATGGAAACAAATATTTGTTTAGAACAACATCTTCCCAAATACCTATATAAGTTTTGTGTGTAGCAAATAGCAGAATATGTTTGGAAAAATATACTACAGAAGAATTTTTTCAGCGTTCAGTTTTCGTCTGAGGACGTTTTCGAATTTGCCGGATACTGCGTTTGCCACGTCATCCGCATATGCCGCGACTTTGCACCCACAACGTTCTATGTCTAATGGATTCCAATAAACGCTAGGTTCCAAATTTTGGGGTCCCTTTGTTCACAACTGTTGTTAGCGTTGTGGACGCAAGGCTTGTTAAGCGTCTTCTATTGAGCAGACTTTGGATTAGTCTAATCAAACTAGAGTTCACCCTTAGAAGTGCCGCAATTACCGTATTTGAGTGAATGTTGTTAAAAGTCCCTTATGTGTCAAGAAAGGCCACCATAGTAAATTCCTTGCAATGTAGGACGATTTGTGTTGACCATAAGTTCGTGCGGGGCAGAATGTTGGTTCCCCGACAAGAGTTTTACTTTTAGATTGAAATAATTTAAAAATCTTTCCAGACCTTTCCGGAGGAAGGAGGATAGGCTAATTGGCCTGAAGTCCTTTGGTCTAGTCTGCGATATCATTCTCGCTTTGGGTATGCATACCGCTTTGTTGGTATCCCTTCATCGATTAGGGATATATGAGGGTTTGATACAGCCTTCATAAATGTTGTCTAGCCAGGGGATAATGTACTTCAACATTATCTGCTGAGGCAATGCCGTCCGGTCCATGTGATTTAAAGGTCTCAAAGCTGTTAATCGCCCAGGAAAATCAGGATTCCTCAGTCAAAGACCTAGCGATGCTTGCAGACCGCTCTACCTCTGGTTGGTCCTGCTGTTCCTTAAGTTCTGTGAGTTTCTCGTTAAAAGTATGTCGATCAGTGCTTTAAGCGACTGCAGAAGTACACAATTGTGTTTAGTTCTGCCCTTACACCTTGGTTTTGGACAGTATTAATCAGTGGATATGTTGAATGATTTTGTGAGGTGCTAGAGCAGATTATTATGTAGAGGTACTTTGTCATTCGGTTCAAACGGAAGTTTATAAATGAGGGTTTTTTAAAATTGTTGCCATACCTGTGCCACTTTGGCTTCCTCACATTTTGGTGGACTGCAGGTTTACGTGCTTTATCAGCGAGTTTGCACTCTATGTAATGGTGATCTGAGAATGAGTGGTCATCCAATACATTCCACCTAATAATTTTGTCTGACAGCGAGACATTGGCGAACGTGACGTCGATTACTTTCTGTCTTTTTTTTATTGCCTTTGCAAATAGCTAGGTTGTTAGTCAGAATAAAGTCAATAAGTGATCCATTTCTACTGTCTGTGTCTGTACTTCCCCAGATAGAATGATGAGCGTTCGTCAATTATCAGCTTGAACTTCACCGACGTTGCTTCTTCCACTACTCCCCTGAGGAGAGCAGTCGGTATTACCTCATCATCATATGGCGAGTAACAGGTGATCATCAGGTTTGGTCTTTACCACTGAAATTAGGTAAGAGAAAAATGCTTAGATCTATCCTGGGCAAAATACAAGTTATTGGAGTACTTTCACAGTTGGCCAGAAGTAAATTAAAGTTGGGCGCCTTGATACCACAAACCTTTCCTACTACGATGACATCTACACATGTGGACAGGCG
Source organism: Eudasyphora cyanicolor (assembly GCA_963930755.1). Taxonomy (NCBI): domain Eukaryota; kingdom Metazoa; phylum Arthropoda; class Insecta; order Diptera; family Muscidae; genus Eudasyphora; species Eudasyphora cyanicolor. Next base: position 85,556,222 of record OZ005737.1, read on the forward strand.
CAATAATAGTGCCGCTGAGGCGTGATGGAGGTTAATATGTACAATTCTTACCGCCATTGGTAACCGACAGATTAATTTCCGCCCCAACAAGGGTGTTATAGAGCTCCTCGCCCGTATAATCGAGGTGCATGTCTCCGTCAGATGAGTCAAAGAGTCCAGAAACTCCCCTATGTGAACGAAGTAGTGCTTTCTAATGTTATAGCCCTTATGTCTGAAGTAGCAGAAATTATGGGCGTGGTTGACACCCAGCTCTATGCAAGTGCGGAGGATACCTCACCTTCCGCAGTGGGTGCTATATCATGATTGAATAACTTTAATACTATAGCCTCGAAACAATATGGCTGTGTTTCATTTGCCCGTTGCATGGGAGTGGTTGGTTTCAGCATTAATGATCAAATTGACCTGCCGGAGACCACCCAATATATGCGATTACAGATCTCCAAACTAGCAGCTGTTTGGTCTTTACCACTTAAGCTAGTAAGGAGAAATAAACTTAAATCTTTCCTGGCCAAGATGCAGGTTTTTGGAGTGCCTTCACAGTTGCCCACAAGCCTTCCTCCTACTATGTAGGGCTCCTGTATAGAGTGATCAAAACCGGTTTAAAATAAACCGACCCACCGGTTTTTTGCTTCCACCGTCCCCGGTTTTTCTCAAAATCATGAATTTCGAACAACCGGTGCAACCGGTTTTTTTCGTTTGTTTCCACCGGTTTTTTTATTATCACTAAAATATTAAAAATTATTTACAACTTTATATACAAAATATCACATATTAAGATAATAATATGAAAGATCTCCTTATATGGCCTAAAAGGACTCGGCAACTTTGCTAGAATCCGAAGCCATTCACCAATTTCTATACAAATTACAAAAATTTTAAGAAAATAAATGATTCATACGCGCAGAAGTTATGTGAAAAGTAAACGCATTCTCCCACTTCCAAACCGAAACAAAAACAAGTAAGAAAATTTCATTTGGGTGAACCGACTAGTGTATACTCTTATATATTTATATGTATACTCGTATATACCCACCTGCACTAAAGTGTGTATATAAAATATATATGTATAAAGATTTAATACCTCTATTAAATATTCTATTTAATATCCCGAAATATTAATATTTTCTTGACTGAACTACATAAGGGGAATTTCATGTCAAGTGAGTTAATTTTAAAAAGGGATGTCTTCTGTCGGGATGAAAATTGCACTAAGTAGCCCTATCAGATAGTAGTTATGAGACACAATTCCAACGAAATCGGTTAAGGACTTTCCGAGTTGGAGGGTGTCAAATATTGACATTTTTGTCAAACGGTTGTTTTTCCCATCTGAAATGCTAAAATGTTTGGTTGAACGTTGATTTTTTTCAGAGGTTTATATTTATTTTGATAGATCAACAGGTCCCATCCAAATAATAGGTCACAAAGCTTTTAAAGGAAATTATCTAAGCTTTCTTTTGAGCAAAAAAATCAAAAATTAAAACATAGGTTTTTACCAAAATTTCAAAAAGGTTTAATTTTGCAAAAAAGTAATGAAAATATATTCGCTAATTTTTTTAAAAGATTGAAGAAGAGACTATCGATAACACTTTTGGAAAATGTTTCTAAATACAATAGCTAATTAGTTATAAGTAGGGTAATCAAAAACCGCACCGGTTAATCGGTTAATCGGTTTCTCTTTAAAAACCGCCTATCGGTTTCCGGTTTTTCTGATTTTTCGAATAACTCGAACCGTCGGTTTTTTCAACTCGGTTTATTCGACTTTTCGGTTTTTTTAAACCATTATAAAATGATAAAGAAAATATTTTTTTTTAAACAGGAACCTACCTAAAATTTTGAAAACATCAATATAAAAACCGTTGACATCATTTGTGCATATCCATCGATTTCAAAATTCAGTTTTATATGTATTTATACTGTTTACATTGCTAACTTCTCTATTGACTTCGTCTGCAAATTTTATCAAGGGTCTTATTGCGTATATAAATTAATTAACAATCCTTTCTAATTGAAATGTAGGTATAAATAAAAATACATATGTTCAGTTTCACATTTCGAAAACAACCGGTTTTTTAATTTCGGTTAAACCGAAAACCGGTTTTAGAGTTAACTTAATTTTCGAAGAAACCGAAATCCGTATTTTCAAAATAACCGGTTTTTTGATCACCCTAGTTATAAGTATGAGATAAAAGGACCGTTTGACTCAAATGACAATATTCATCACAATCCAACTCATAACTACTATCCAACAGGACTAAATTTGGTGCAAGACTCCTGATCAGAAGACATCGCTTTAAAAAATTTAATATTAAAAAATCGCCTTTTTTGTTATTAAAAAGGGAAATGTTTTTCAAACGGCAATTTTCATACTGTTTTGTTATGCATAAAAAACCCGGTTCTACCGGTTTCCCCGGTTTTCTTCGAAGAAAAAAACCGTCCACCGGTCATCTGTAGAATTCTTACCATCATTGGTATGTGACATATTAACATACACCCCGAAAGGGTGTTATCGAACTCTTCGTCCGTATCATCGAGGAGCATGTCCCCGCCAGATGCGTCAAAGAGTCCGGAGACTCTCCTCAGCCCCTCAGTGCCCGAAGTAGTGCTTTCGTCCTACAGATCTGTTAGAGTTGGAGTCACCAGAAATAATGGGCGTAGCTAAGTCCGGAAAGCCGTGTATCAACCACGGTGGACGACTCGCCTTCCGCAGCGGCAGCTATATCCTGCTTGTATACCTTCAAGACTATAGTCTCGAAACCATATTGCAGGGTTACACTTCCACGTTGTATATGGGAGGTGGATTCAGCGTTAAGGATCAAATTGACCTGCCGCTTTTTACCATCCGCCTCACCCACCTTGCTAATTCTCCAATTATGGGTTGGCAGACCAGGATTGGAATCTTTTATTATTTCTAATATGTCAGCCGAGTTGGAGGGCTCTTCTGTAACCCAGGTGATGGCTCTAGGGTGATTAGGCATGTTGGAGTTTTCGACAACATCCAACTGGGCGCCCGGCCACACCTCACCCGCTCGAATTAGAGCAGCCTTATACAATTCTACTTATCTAGCATAACCAAAATATAAGAGCTTTACTCTCCCCTGATGCCATTCTGCATCGTTGCAGATTGGTGATTTTCCCGGCATTTCTCTACGGACATCGAGGTAATGAGCCATAATGGCTGATTGCACATGGCTCCATTTGTCCTTTAAGATGGATCCAACCTCACTACTTCTGTCTATAACAGCCATCACAAGACCATTGCCACTTTATTGAAGGGCTTGGTGAATGTCCTGTTGATGGCGATATTAGGGCTTCTTGCCTTTTTCGAAGGCAGGGGTTCATCAGGTGATCTGATTCTTTTGACTTTATTCGCCGTTAACAAAGCTGAATTTGTGGCTCTTTCAGCCGACTCATTGGCTTTAGAAACATCTACGACACCCTTAGCCCAGCTAAGTCACTTTTTCGGTAGGAGCTGAAACTTCAAGAGCCTCCAACTTCGTCAAAACTCTGAGCGCTATCCGGTGCTCATTGTGCATCCGTTTTGACGGTCGGACATGACGTTTTCACCTCACCACACTGTTGTTTGTGGGGGGAACATTTTCACCATGTTTGGTGTGGTCGGCTTTTGCCATGACTAACGGACGGACAGTCGGACGATTGAATATAAATGCTCCATTAGAACTGCATGAGCCTGCTCCATTGGAACATGAAGGCATCTCCTGCATGCGGTATGCTCCAGAGTCCAAAGACTGTGATTGTTTTTGTATTTTTTGTATATTTAAGTTTAAATTAGTTTAAATTTTTTGTTGACCATATAGTACGGACCCTTGATGCGCCCAGGTATCAAGGGTCCGTACAAATACAGGCGATTACCTCTGACTGCAAACCATACACCGATGGGCACGAGTTCGCATAACACACCGCAGGTTTTTTTAAGTAAAACCAGTACTTGGTAGATCTGGGAACTATCGTAACGCAATTCAAGATAAATGGACAAGATATACAATATGTAAACAACTATGTGACTATTACAGTCGAATCCGCTTAATTGAAAAAGTCGCATAATTGAAATAAAATATTGAAATCAATTATTTCATCGAATTTTTATTTGAACCGTTTATTTGAAACACCGCTTAATTGAAAAATCGCTTAATTGGAATACAAAATACTCCAAAAAATCACATTTCAATGATAGTAACTCCGCTTAATAGAAAAATTGTTATCATTGTTAAAAATTGATGCATATTGACAACGTTACGTAGTTACTAATTTAACATTAGTTTAAAACTTATTTTTGCAATTTTTTTCAAGATATCGTTGAACAACTTACCAATGCCCGCAATGAGGCCAAAATTGATCTGAAGAAATTACAATTGGAATTACATACAACAAAGGAAGCTCGAGAATCGTTTAATATTTATACCCTCACTTTAGTGTGACGAGGGTATATTTCATTTGCTACGGAAAAAATTGTAACACATTGAAGGAGTGACCTAAGACCCCAAGTATGTTCGGCGGAAATCCGTTTTGGGTCATTTTAAGTCGAATGAGCAATGTCCGTCCGTCTGTCTGTCTGCTGGCTGGTGCACACGATAACCCTCGAAAGGAGTAACCGATTAACTTCAAATTTCGTATGTGGTCATATTTTTTTTCTATCTCCGGCTAAGTTCGAAGATGGGCCATATTGGTCCACTCCTTCTGGTACCTCCCCCACAACGGGTTAAAATGTTGTGAAATATTGATTCTTTAATAACTGCTATTATACGTATTCGAATCTTCTGAAATTCCACACATAGTATTAGTTTGTTAGTCGCTATCAACTCGAGGAAAAGTTTCGAAATTGCCACGCCCCTTTTGGTACCTCCCACACAAATGCACCATTTTGCACTAAAAGTTAAAAGCTTATAACATTAATACCAGTGTTTAGAAATACTTGAAATTTTGTACAGATAGTGCCTACAGTCCAGTGAAAAATGGGCGTTATTGTCGCGCCCCTTTTTGTACCTCCCACACAAAATGGCCAAATTATACCACAATTTAATATCTCAACGTTAATATACCAGTCCATATAAACGGTTACAATTCGGCACAGTGCAATGTATTTAAAGTATCTACTGTTCAGCGAAATATAGGTGTATTTCTTAAACCCCTTCTGGTACCTCCCACAAAAATTGACAGAATAATTTGTGTAATATTCAATATTACATTACTCACAAAGTGAGGGTATACCTTAGTCGGTTTACCCGACTGAGCCTTTCTTACTTGTTTAATTTATTATTTTGTTAACATTTCCTAGGACTTTGACAAACTACAAGATAGGCAACAAATAAGACAAACACATTTGACAAAATGTAATCATATGAACATAATAGACTATTTCAATTAAAACATAATTTAATGGTGATTTCGTTTATGAAAAATAATATCACCACATCATGTTGCGACATTTTAAAAATTCTCCCTGTAACCTCTGCTAATTTCGTATTTTGCATGTGAGCAATAGAACAACAAGTAAGAAAGTTTCAGTCGGGTAAACCGACTAAGGTATACCCTCACTTTGTGAGTAATGTAATATATAACATTACACCAATAAATCTGTCAATTTGTGTGGGAGGTACCAGAAGGGGTTTTCCAAAAACACGTATTTTTCGGTAAATACATTGCATTGTGCTGAACTATAAGCGTTTGTGTGCACTGGTATATTAATGTTACGAGCTATGTAATTTTGGTATGATTTGGTCATTTTGTGTGGGTGGTACAAAAAGAGGCGGGGTGATAACGCCCACTTTTTACAGGACTATAGGCCCTACAACAGCATTACACTGTACAAAATTTCAAGTATTTGTATGCACTGGTATTAAAGTTACAAGCCGTTTACTTTGGTACGAAACGGGCCATTTGTGTGGGCGGTACCAAAAGGGGCTGTACAATGATGCCCATTTTTTACCGGACTATAGGCGCTACAAAAACATTATACTGTAGAAAATTTCAAGCATTTTTATGCACTTGTATTAAAGATATAAGCAGTTAAATTTTGATGCAAAATGATCCATTTGTGTGGGAGGTACCAAAAGGGGCATGCCACTTCACCCATTTTTCTCGAGTTAATAGCGACTAATATACTAATATTATGTGCAGAATTTCAAAAGATTCGAATAAGTAGTATAGAAGTTATTAAAGAATCAATATTTCACTAAATTTTAACCCTTTGTGTGGGAGGTACCAGAAGGAGTAGACCAATATGGCCCATCTTCGAACTCATCCGGAGATAGATCAAAATATTACCACATACCAAATTTGAAGTCAATCGGTTACTCCTTTCGAGAGTTATCGTGCGCACCAGCCAGCAGACACACAGACAGACAGACAGACAGACATACAGACGGACGGACATTGCTCATTCGACTTAAAATGACCCAAAACGGATTTCCTCCGAACATACTTAGGGTCTTAGATCACTCCTTCGATGTGTTACACTTTTTTCCGTAGCAAATGATATATACCCTCGTCACACTAAAGTGAGGGTATAACAAGTAAGAAAGTTTCAGTCGGGTAAACCGACTAAGGTATACCCTCACTTTGTGAGTAATGTAATATTGAATATTACTCGAATTATTCTGTCAATTTGTGTGGGAGGTACCAGAAGGGGTTTATCAAATACACCTATTTTTCGCTGAACATTAGATACTTTAAATTCATTGCACTGTGCCGAATTATAAACATTTATGTGCACTGGTAAAAACGTTATGAGATATTAAATTGTGGTATGATTTGGCATTTTGTGGGGGAGGTCCAAAAGGGGTGTGGCGATAACGCCCATTTTTCACAGGGCTATAGGCACTATAAAAACATTACACTGTACAAAATTTCAAGTATTTTTATACACTGGTTTTAATGTTATAAGCTGTTAACTTTTGGTGCAAAAAGGTACCTTTGTGTGGGAGGTACCAAAAGGGGCGTGGCAACAACGCCCATTTTTCCCTGGACTGTAGGCAATATAAAAGCATAATACTGTACAAAATTTCAAGTATTTTTATACACTGTTATTAATGTTATAAGCTGTTAACTTTTGGTGCAAAATGGTGCATTTGTGTGGGAGGTACCAAAAGGGACGTGGCTACTTCGCCCATTTTTCTCGAGTTGATAACGACTAATAAGCTAATACCATGTGTGGAATTTCAAAAGATTCGAATAAGTTGTATAGCAGTTATTAAAGAATCAATATTTCACAACATTTTAACCCTTTGTGGGGGAGGTACTAGAAGGAGTGGACCAATATGGCCCATCTTCGAACTTAGCCGGAGATAGAAAAAAATATTACCAAATTTGAGGTCAATCGGTTACTCCTTTCGAGAGTTATCGTGCGCACCAGCCAGCAGACACACAGACAGACAGACAGACAGACAGACAGACAGACAGACAGACAGACGGACGGACATTGCTCATTCGACTTAAAATTACCCAAAACGGATTTCCTCCGAACATACTTGGGGTCTTAGGTCACTCCTTCGACGTGTTACACTTTTTTCCGTAGCAAATGATATATACCCTCGTCACACTAAAGTGAGGGTATAAAAATCAAAGAGGTTCTAGAATAAGAGTATGCACGGCGAAAATTCATGTGCAGAGTTGAGTTTTTCTATTGAAGTGGTGGACATAAAGGAATTTTAAATTGATTAAAAAAAGATATGTTCTCCGTTCTCTTTGTTTCAACTAACGTCAAATAATTTTATTTTGTGTGTTTATTGACGTGCATGTGAAAAAGTGAAAGAAAAGCACACAAAATACACGATTTTTCAATAAATTTTTTCATGAACTCATCTTTGCTCACGAGTCGGAATTCACCTTTCGTTGAGGTGAATGAAATGGTATCTCTTCTTATATTGAATCTCTTTGACAAAAATCGTGCGGTGAGTAAAACCCATACCTACATTATGGCGCAATCATTTGGTAGTGCATTAAGAATGTACACTTTCATTTAGGTTTGGTTTACTTTTTGACGGTGCTACACTCCACACCGTGGTCTGGGCTTAGTGAGATATTTTCGCTTTTGCAGAGTGTAATAATTTTACAAACGAAATCAAAACGGCTGCACCATTTTTACCAACGAACCTAAAAATGCGGTTTCAGTGTAAAATGTAGAAACAAATTTAAATTTGTTTCCACAAACGAAATCACCATAAATAAATGAACGAGACCTAAAAATGTTTTTCTATAGAAAGAGGCATACTACGAGTATTTTATAAAAACAAAACAAATTTTTTTCTTGTTTTTGTGTTTTTTTATTTATTTTATTCGATATGCATATTTTGTTTTTGCACTTAGTTAGGGAGTTTGGTGGCTCCCGAAACAGATCTGTCTATCCAACATTACAACCATTATAACCAGCCCCAATACATGTCACATACTTCTTCTTTATTTTTAACAAAGTTGTCTTCATATACTGACATTTTTTTCCGTAATTCGAACTTTCATGGTGTATTTGGATTTGGATTATATTTTTTTAAGTATAAGCTCGATAAGACCGACATTGTGATGGCTAGAAATGCTGAAAACATCACGTAGAGACAGAAGTTTAGTAATTGTCGATAAAACAATTAGAAAATATTTTATTTAAAAAAAAAAATAGTTTTTTGCTGGCACGAAAAAAACCATAAAAAATAGGAAAAAATTAAAATATTACTTTACGTTTAATTTCTTGAAAGCCAAGATCCTTACAAAGAAAATAATGCATAGTTGTAAAAAGTCTATGGATAAATGTATAAATTATGACCCATATGGGGAAATCATGGGTTGCGGACATTACATACGTACGCATTTTGTTTTAAAAATGTTGGCGTTCTGAATACAAACTTTCATATAACCTTCAGCAACAACAATTATTTCAGAGTTCTTTGAAATGACATTAATATATTTACCTAAATACTTCTAATGCATGCGATTTTCACGGCGAAAGTTCCTATGCGAACGTTACATTAAAGAAAAAGGAATATTTAAGGATATTAAAATAGCTCTTATTAGAATAAAACACTTTATCCAAAAACTATAAACGTCTGTTACGGATGTTACACAACAATTTCAACACATTAAAACGACAATATTTAGCTGAAATTTTTATATAATGTTATCTATCTATCTATATATATAAAAGAGAGTGTCTGTTTGTGGGTTTGTTTGTTTGTTTGTATGTTTGTTTGTTTGTTCCGTATAGACGTCTAAACGGCTAGACCGATCATCTTGAAATTTTCACAGATTGTACATGTGTAGGGGGTGCTGAAAATAGGGTACTTGAATTTGCGATATATCAAGCGGGCGTGGACCCGCCCATATGGGTCCAATTGTGATATTGAGAAAAATTTTTAGCTAGAGTGCTGAAATTTCGTGTGTATGCATTTAGTGTCAGATTATGTGAATTTTCGAAAAATGGGCGGAATCGGACCAATGGACGTGGCCCCGCCCATATAAGCCAAATTTTGAAATTTAGATATTTTGCACCATTTGTTAGCGAGAGTGCTGGAATTTTGTGTATATGTATATATGGTGGCAATCTACGTGATTGGTCCAAAAATGGGCGGGATCGACCCAATGGGCGTGGCCCCGCCCACATAGACCAAATTTTGAAATTTTGATATCTTGCACAATTTGCCAGCGGGAGTGCTGCAATGTTGCGAATATGTATCTGGTGGCATTCTACGTAATTGATCAAAAAATGGGCGGGATCGGACCAATGGGCGTGGCCCCGCCCATATAAGCCAAATTTTGAAATTGATATATCTTGCACAATTTGTTAGCTAGAGTGCTGTAATGTTGTACATATGTATCTGGTGGCAGTCCACGTGATTGGTCCAAAAATGGGCCGGATCGGACCAATGGGCGTGGCACCGCCAATATAAGCCAATTATTAAAAATTTGATATCTTGCACAATTTGTTATCGAGAGAGCTGGAATTTTGTGCATATATATCCGTTGGCGATCTACGCGATTGGTCCAAATGGGACTAATGGGCGGGATAGGACCAATGGGCGTGGCCCCGCCCCTATAAGCCAAATTTTGAAATTTAGATATCTTCCACAATTTGTTATTTTATGTATACGTATTTGGTGGCAGGATTTGTGATTGGTTCAAAAATGGACGGGATCGGAAATCTCAATCTGGGGCAACGAAGTGGACCGGGTCCAGCTAGTCTATATATATAAAAGAGAGTGTCTGTTTGTGGGTTTGTTTGTTTGTTTGTTTGTTTGTATGTTTGTTTGTTCCGTATAGACGTCTAAACGGCTTGACCGATCATCTTGAAATTTACACAGAATGTACATATGTAGGGGGTGCTGAAAATAGGGTACTTGAATTTTCGATATATCAAGTGGGCGTGGACCCGCCCATATGGGTCAAATTTTGGTATTGAGAAAAATTTTTAGCTAGAGTGCTGAAATTTCGTGTGTATGCATTTAGTGTCAGATTATGTGAATTTTCCAAAAATGGGCGGAATCGGACCAATGGGCGTGGCCCCGCCCATATAAGACAAATTTTGAAATTGAGATATTTTGCACAATTTGTTAGCGAGAGTGGTGGAATGTTATGTATATGTATATGGTGGCAGTCTTCGTGATGGCTCCAAAAATGGGCGGGATCGGACCAATGGGCGTGGCCCCGCCCACATAGACCAAATTTTGAAATTTTGATATCTTGCACAATTTGCTAGCGGGAGTGCTGCAATGTTGCGTATATGTATCTGGAGGCACTCTACGTAATTGGTCAAAAAATGGGCGGGACCGGACCAATGGACGTGGCCCCGCCCATATAAGCCAAATTTTGAAATTGATATATCTTGCACAATTTGTTAGTTAGAGTGTTGTAATGTTGTACATATGTATCTGATGGCAGTCCACGTGATTGATCAAAAACGGGCGGGATCGAACCAATGGGCGTGGCACCGCCCATATAAGCCAAATTTTAAAAATGTGATATCTTGCACAATTTGTTAGCGAGAGACCTGGAATTTTGTGTATATATATCCGTTGGCGATCTACGTGATTGGTCCAAAAATGGGCGGGTTCGGACCAATAGGCGTGGCCCCGCCCACATTGACCAAATTTTGATATCTTGCACAATTTGCTATCGGGAGTGCTGCAATGTTGTGTATATGTATCTGGTGGCATTCTACGTAATTGGTCAGAAAATGGGCGGGATCGGACCAATGGGCGTGGCCCCGCCCTTATAAGCCAAATTTCGAAATTGATATATCTTGCACAATTTTTTATCTAGAGTGCTGTAATGTTGTACATATGTATCTGGTGACAGTCCACGTGATTGGTCCAAAAATTGGCGGGATCTGACCAATGGGCGTGCCACCCCCCATATAAGCCAAATTTTGAAATTGAATTATATTGCTCATTTTGTTAGCGAGAGTGTTGAAATTTTGCGTACATGTATCTGGTAGCAGTCTACGTGATTGGCTTACAAATGGGCGGAATATGACCAGTGGGCGTGGCACAGCCCATATTTTGATATATCTTGCAAGTATTATATAGGAAATACATGAACAAAAATGCTCGATATGCGATAATTACAGCTCACTCCAATACAATCGCAATATGATAATGTGACCAATGAAACAAGAATTTGGAAATTTTATAAGTATACATTTCTATTTTCTGGACTTTCCACTGAATTCGGTATTTTTTTCATTCAGTGAATTTATTACTAATACCAGTAAGGAAAAGCAGAAAGTCGGGCGGGGCCGACTATATAATACCCTACACCTCCCTAACAATGCGATAATAATTTTGAATAATTGGTAAATGTATTTTGAACCGATAATCGCTAAATTAAGCAATATTCGTTCCTAAATTGAGAAACATTTTTCTGGAGAACTTTGTAATGATCGGAAGTAAAGTACAACTTCTATAGCGCTTTGTAACCAAATCTCGAGGAACATATATATGGAGGTTATATATAAATCTGAATCGATTTTCCTTGAATACTCATTCATGTAAAATAGAAACCTGTTTCTGTCGAATTTCCTACTGATCGGATATAAAACAAATACAGCGCTTACATGTCAAATTGGGGGTAATATATATATGGGGGCTGTATCTAAATCTGACCCGATTTTCTCCGAATTTGGCAGTATTCCTTCATGTAATAACAAACCTCTTTCTGCCGAATTTCGTATCGGATATAAAATAAAGTTTCTACAGCGCTAATTTTGACATGGGCAGCGAAGCGCACCGGGCTCAGCTAGTTATTATATAAACGAACGCTGCTAGTTTTAGCCAACTTCTAGGGCTCAAATTCTTTAGCCAAACTCTTCATCTCGAAATGTAGTATGTATGGCTTAAATAAGCATATTTGGGAGCAACCTCTACACGGGGAGTCAGTCCTGGTAGTCATATGAATGATATTGTGTTCCATTATTAAATGACTAAGTTTAACCTTTCCAAAAAACACTGAAATTTGAACAAATTATCAGTCGATTCAAAATGGCTCACCCTATAGATTCAACAACGCCAATAAATAAAATTAGCCTGGAACCTTCATATGGGGGTTATATCATTACCATTATTTGGACAATGGTAATAGACAAATTAAAGTGTGAAGTATATAATTTCACCAATCATTGGTTTATATTTACTCAAATCGTAAGGGATCTTCATATGTAGATTTATATTAAAAGCAGGACCCATATGCCCCATTTTTACTATGAATGATTGTAAACGGCATAAATATATATCGATACCTCCATTCTAAACTATGCTAAGTACAAAAAGGTAGTTTTTCAGGAGAGGCAATCAAAGTTTGAAGAATTTTTTAAATTTGTGTGGAATTCCTTTATAATGCAAATCGAATGACCTGTACTGTTTTGTGAATAACTTTTAATTTGGTTGACGGATAAACACAAAATTTTAACTTAATATAATTTGGAATATTTAGAAATTAAAAATGCTATTTCCCTAAATTACATACTAAGTCGACTTAGCATGTTTTAGAATGGAGGTATCGATATAAATGCTTATATTTTAGAATAATCAGTTAAGAATACGTTAGGTAGAGCGTAAAGTAGAGTTGTGTAATTCGTAAACGAGCTAGTTCAATTGATTGGGTCACTTTACTGTACGGTACGAACTAGTTCACACAACTCGTTCATTTCAGCTCAGTATTTCAATTACATTTCGTTCTCTCTTCTCTGCTATAAAAATTATCCATTTTTATGTCATCATGAATGTAGGATTCTTCCTATACAAACGCGTTTGTATATATATTCAATTCATTCCATTCATGTTCCTATCAGATTCCTTTAATAGCGGCTGATTTGAACTGGAGATCTGAACGAAATGAACTGCTGAACCGAAGAGCTGTTTAAATAAAGTGAGCTGATGACGTAAAGTACTGGTGAGCTGGAGAGTTGGTGAGCTAAGAAGCTGGTGAACTAAATAAACGAACTAGTTCACTCAATTGAACTGAACTAAAAGGAGCGATCACTTAAAGAACAAAAGTTACCAACTCTAGCGTAAAGTAGCCAAAAACCTTTATATGGGGATATTTGAAAACGTGATGAACTCAATTTTCATTGGGGACGATTTTATGTAATATAAAGTAATAAGGACTAACTTTAATCCAATTGGTTGTAAAATATGTTCTCAAGAGCGTCAAGAAATCTAATCGCAAGGGAACTGCATTTCGGGTTTTCACTATGGTGAAAATAGGACACCTCGGTCGGCATTATCAGTCAAAATCTGTCGTCCTGAAAATCACTTTTTGCTTGCATTGGTCTAATGTACGAGTACAAAATAATAGATAACTGCATAAAGTTCGACGACTATGCAATCGAGACTTCATTAGTTAAGATAACAAATAGCACATTTTTTCGACAAGCCAATCTGAATATCTTCTCCGAATAATTTCTGCCTTCCAGTGACGCTTAGTCCACTTCGCATAAATATGAAAATCCAAGCCTTTTCTGCTAAATTATTTAAATCATAACAGGACATTCATCCACATTAGTTTTCCTTTCTCCTTTTTATGTCAAATATGGAAAATTTCAGGATTAAAATTCATAAATCCTGGAAAAATTCAAGTTTCCTCAAAATCGCAAAAGGAGACCACTTTATTCAAAACCAGGACACTCTAAGATAATTTCGGTTTTTGTTCTTATGGTGGACAAGGTTGGAAATTCTAACTGTATTTAATAAATATAAAGAAATGGTAAATTCGTTTAAATAAGCCCCCTTTTTTATAAATAAGCATACCTATTTAAATTTTTAAAATTTGTGATTCTAACTAGTATACTCTCCCGGCTTCAAGACCCTTTTTGTTTCTATATTATTGTAGAAACTAGCATTTTATACATGGCGGTGTATAAATATGTATTAAAACATGGCAGCACACATACTGGATCATGATTTCTGAGCCGTGACACTCGTTATCAACAGTTCTGCTGCAGTTGTATGGGAGATACGGAGCTCTATATGGTTCTTATATTATTGCTCTCACTACAATCTTCCTTTTCCTGCATATTTTAAATTTACTTCTTTGCATTCGCATTATTGGAAAAAAATAAAATTTCTCAAATTTAAACTATTTTTACTCGTTAAAAACAAGGGCTTACAAACTAACATACTCGTATACATTTTTCTTGCGTTTGGAGTGTTTATTATTATATTGTGCTGGCAAAAAGCCATTAGAACCATATTAAAAATTTTGTTGTGAATAACTTTTGATTGGATTGACGGATAAACGCCAAATTTTTACTGAATATTATTTGGAATATTTAGAAGTTAAAAATGCAATCTCCCTAAAAACATGCTAAGTCGACTTAGCATGTTTTAGAATGGAGGTATCGAAATGTGTATTTGAGACCACTCTGGAGCGTCAAGATTAGCAAAGTGGGGGTACCTTATAAATGGGCTGTATCAAAAAATGGCTCGAGGTGCCCCATTTTCGCTACCCACGATTTCTGGCTTAATGAAATATAAAAGCTTAAATTTCAGTGAGATTGGTTGAAAATTGTGTTCTTTTGGAAGTCAGGAAGTCTAATCTTAAGGGGCCATTTTATTGGGGCTATATCAAAACATGAACGGATATGCTCCATTTTTGCTAAGGACGATTTAATATATATAAATTAGGGATGTAACGAAAGTGGCTTTAGCGAAAGCGAATGCGAAAGCGAATATTGAAATATATTTCTTGCGAATGCGAAAGCGAATAATCCAAAGTTGGTTTTTGCGAATGCGAAAGCGAATAATCCAAAGTTGGTTTTTGCGAATGCGAATTTTAAAATGATGCGAATAATTCGCGTTCGCATATGCGAATGCGAATATTCGTTACATCCCTAATATAAATGCTTAAATTTCAGCCACATCAATTGACAAATGACTTTCTATGGCGTGAAGAAGACAATTCGGGAGAGACCAAGCGTTGTTCGCTGAATGGTTCTGGGTATAAATAAACTCAAAAGTACAAACTTTTAGACCGATCAGATAACAATTGTGGTGTCTATGGAGAGATGCTATATACGAGGGCTATATCAAAAAATGAACCGATATTGCCCATTTGAAATCTTAACTGATCTATAGTTATAAGAAATATCTGTACCAAATTATAGTCTTCTAGCTCAATTATTGTAGATTGTAGTGTGATTTATACAGACAGACAGATGGACATACGTAAGAAAACAATTCTTTTTAAATTCAAATCTATATATAACCAGTAAGGAAAGACAGGAAGTCGGGCGGGGCCGACTACATAATACCCTACACCTACCTACCAATGCGAAAATAGGCATTGCGATAAGAATTTGGCCGTGTTCATACATGTAATAGGCAAACTCTCTTTGCCGATTTTCGTACTGATCGGGTATAAAACACGGTTTCTACAGCGCTTACATGTCAAATCGGGTGTAACATATATATTGGGACTATGTTTAAATCTTAACCGATTTTCCCCGAATTTGGCAGTGTTCATACATGTAATAAGAAAACTCTCTCTGTTAAATTTCGTACTGATCGGATATAAAACACGATTTCTACAGCGCTTAAATGTCAAATCGGGTGAAACATATATATGGGGGCTATATCTAAATCTGAACCGATTTTCCCCGAATTTGGCAGTGTTTATTAATGTAATAAGAAAACTCTCTCTGTTAAATTTCGTACTGATCGGATATAAAACACGATTTCTACAGCTCTTAAATGTTAAATCGGGTGAAACATATATATGGGGGCTATATCCAACTCTGAACCGACTTTCCCCGAATTTGTCAGTGTTTATTCATATAATAAGATAACTCTCTCTGCCAAATTTCGTACTGATCTGATTTAAAATACAGTTCCTACAGCGCTTACATGCCAAATCGGGTGAAACATATATATGGGGGCTATATCTAAATCTGAACGGATTTTCTCCGAATTTGGTAGTGTTCTTTCACGTAATAATAAAACTCTCTCAGCCGAATTTCATAAAGATCGGATGTAAAATGTGGTTTCTACAGCGCTTGCATGTCAAATTGGGTGAAACATATATATGGGGACTATATCCAAATCTGAACCGATTTTAACCAATTTCAATAGGGATCGTCCTGGGGCCAAAAAAGAGCACTATGCTAAATTTCATCAGAATCGGACCATAAATACGACCTGCACTTTGATTACAAGAATACATGGACAGACAGACAGACGGACAGACAGTCAGACGGACATGGCTAAATCGACTCAGAAAGTGATTCTGAGTCGATCGGTAATAAGCAATGGGTTTATCTCTTTTCCTTTTAGGTGTTACAAACAAATGCACAAAGTCATAATACCCTGTACCACAGTGTGGTGTAGGGTATAAACACACGCATCACTCGAGAACGGATCGTTCGATTTTCATGATTTTGGGCTTGATGAGTTCGTAGTGGCTCCAGAAGTGACAATTTAAGATTGGTCAAAAAGGGGCGCGAAATAACCAACACAAGTTAATAGCCCGAGAAAGGAGCGTTAAAAATTTCAGATTTTAGGATTAATGTATTAGTATTGATCTGTGGACGAACCCCATAGAGGAAAATTTAGCATTGGTCAAGGGGGCCAGCACAGCATTATTATTCGAAAACGAATTGCTTGATTTTCACAATTTTGGCTTAATGAATTCGTATTGGCCTAAGGATGAGAACTATGGTGGAACATTTACGATTGGTCAAAGCTCGAAAATGCATCGTTCGCTTTAGAAGATTTTGGGTTTGAAGGGTTCATAGTGGCTCTAGAACTTACACTACTGGTGAAATTTTTTTTCTCCTACTTTTATTTGCAATCTATCATTATAAGATAATAAGCAATTCGTATATTAGATAAATACATTAGTAAATAATTACATATTACTTGAATTCTTAACATGTAGAGGAGAAGTCATTACTTTTCCTCATTAAAATAATAATAATACATTTTTATACCCTACACCACACTGTGGTACAGGGTATTATAACTTTGTGCATTTGTTTGTAACACCCAAAAGGAGAAGAAACAGACCCATCGTTTATTATACCGATCGACTTAGAATCACTTTCTGAGTTGATTTAGCTATGTCCGTCTGTCCGTCTGTCTGTCTGTCTGTCCGTCTGTCTGTCTGTGCATGTATTCTTGTAATCAAAGTACAGGTCGCAATTATGGTCCGATCTCGACGAAACTTTACACATATCTTTTTTTTGGCCCAAGGACGATCCCTATTAAATCGGTTAAAATCGGTTCAAATTTAGATATAGCCCCCATATATATGTTAGCCCCGATTTGACATGTAAGCGCTGTAAAAACTTTATTTTATATCCGATCAGTATGAAATTCGGCAGAAAGAGGTTTCTTATTATATGGATGAACACTATTAAATTTGGAAGAAATCGGTTCAGATTTAGATATAGCTCCCATATATATGTTACCCCCGATTTGACCTGTAAGCGCTGTAAAAACTGTATTTGGAAGAAATCGGTTCAGATTTAGATATAGCCCCCATATATACGTTACCCCCGATTTGACATGTAAGCGCTGTAAAAACTTTATTTTATATCCGATCAGTATAAAATTCGGCAGACAGATGTTTCTGATTATATGGATGAACACTATTAAATTTGGAAGAAATCGGTTCAGATTTAGATATAGCTCCCATATATATGTTACCCCCGATTTGACCTGTAAGCGCTGTAAAAACTGTATTTTATATCCGATCAGTGCGAAATTCGGCAGAAAGAGGTTTCTTATTACATGAAGGAATACTGCCAAATTTGGAGAAAATCGGTTCAGATTTAGATATAGCTCCCATATATATGTTACCCCCGATTTGACATGTAAGCGCTGTAGAGACTGTATTTTATATCCGATCAGTATGAAATTCGACAGAAGGAGGTCTTTTTACATGAATAAGTATTCAGGGAAGATCGGTTCAGATTTATATTAAAGCTCCATATATAGAAGTTGTATTTTACTTCCGATCATTAAAATTTTCCAAAAAGATGTTTCTCAATTTAGGAACGAATATTGCTTAATTTAGTGATTATCGTTTCAGAATTAGATAATATGTTTCTACCCATTTACCAATTATTCCAAATTATTATGGCAATGACCCTTATCGCATTGTTAGGGAGGTGTAGGGTATTATATAGTCGGCCCCGCCCAACTTTCTGCCTTTCCTTACTGGTTAAATATCTATAAACTTATCTAGTTACAGCAAGGTTTGTGAGAGGAAATCGAATTAGGCGCCTCCGACGAAATGATGATTGTAGCAAGGTTAGGGCCAAAGGGTTGGAATGGTTCGATATCCTTTTGGTATATCTTTTGTTGATTTCATCTTTGACTGCAAGTATGTGAAAATCTCTATGTAAGGTGTTATTCGTTATGAAGTATGGAGCATTAGCGATGATTCGCAGACATTTCGATTGGAATCTCTGGATAATTTCCATTTTTGTTTTAGCAGCTGATCCCCATAGTTCGGACCCATAAGTCCAAATAGGTTTTATAATGGTTTTATATATTAACAATTTATTAGCCACAGATAGTTTGGAATTTCTTCCTAAGAGCCAGTACATGTTAGTTAACTTTAAGCCAAGTTGTTTTCTCTTTGTTATGATGTGTGTTTGCCAGGTGAGTCGTCTATCTAGGTGGATACCAAGGTATTTCACTGTGTTTGATTGAGGAATCTCTTCGTTACCGAGTCTTACCATTGGACATGTTTTTGTTCTTAAGGTAAATGTTACATGAACAGATTTACTTGCATTGGGTTTCATACGCCAAACATTTAGCCATGTATGAAGTTTATTGAAGTGTATTTGGAGGTTCAATGATGCAGTTGTTGAGTTTTCGTGTGTTGACAGTATGACCGTGTCATCAGCAAATGTGGCTATCTCAGTGCTCTTCTATGTTGGGAGGTCAGAGGTAAAAAGTGTGTATAGCAGGGGTCCCAGGATGCTTCCTTGCGGTACCCCAGACATTACGCAGTGTAATTTTGTTTCTGCTTCTCGAAATTTCACGAAGAAGTATCTTGAATCCAGGTAAGACTTGATCAATTCATAAACTGGGTAAGGTAGTAGTTTTTTTAGTTTGTATAGAAGACCTAGATGCCAAACTTTATCAAAAGCCTGTGTGATATCCAAGAACGTGGCTGAGCAGTATTGTTTTTTTTTCAAAAGCTGTGCGGATTTTTTTCACTGTTCTGTGTACTTGTTCTATGGTGGAGTGGTTTTCTCTAAAACCGAATTGATGGTCGGGTATAAGTTTCTTTGTTTGTAGTATCGGCTTCAATCTGCTTACTATCAATTTTTCAATGATTTTGCTTAACATGGGCAATAAACTTATAGGTCTATATGACTTGACATCTTCCAGACTCTTTCCTGGCTTTGGAATCATTATTATTTTGGTAACTTTTAGGTTTATAGGTAAATATCCAATTCGAAACATCGCATTTATAATATTTCTAAGGAATTTTCTAGCCTTATTAGGGAGCTCTTTGAGCACTTTTGATGTTATAAGATCAAATCCCGGAGCTTTTTTCTTGTTTGGTAATTTATTTATTAATTTGTTGATTTCATTAGATGTAGTTTTCTTAAATGGGAGGTCCATTTGGGCAGGTGAGGATAGAGCTTCGTGAATGTGATTTTCATTGTAGGTTGGTAGGAAGGGTTTGAACACCTCTGACAAATGGTTAGCAAACAGATCCGCCTTCTCCATATCTGTTCTAGCCCATGTACCATCTGTTTTTTAATAGGCGGTATTCTAATGGTTTGGTTATCTATATTCCTTGTAGCTTTCCAGAGGGAGTACTTTGTGTTGTCTTTAGGAGTAAAATTTGAGAGATATCGGTCAAACAATTCATTATTTTGGATTGCGAGAGATCTTTTAAGTTTATTTACTGCTTTGTTATACAGGGTTTTATCACTGGGATGCCTAGTTCTTTGCCATTTTTTTCGCAGCAAAATCTTTTCTTTTAGTAGTTGTGAGGTGTTATTATTTAGTTTGATCTTGCTGTTGTGCCCATTTACTTCTGGTGTAGACTTCCAGGAAACTTTCTGGATTATTGATGTAAAGTCATGTGTAGCATTTTCTATGTCCTCACAACTCTTAAGGGGAATATTTAGATTTATGTGGGCAGTGCACATTTATTTGATCAATGGCAAGTTCGTTTTGTGTGTATGCAGCTTAGGAGCGGTATCAGTGTACTTTATTTCAGATTTTAGGTCTACAATGACTGGAGAGTGATCAGATGATAGTTCTAGACATGATTTTATTGAACACAGTTTCTTATCTAGATTCTTCATAATGCAAAAGTCTATTAAATCTGGGATTTTGTTATGGTCTGAAGGCCAATAAGTAGGTTCACCTGTTGAGAGGTGAGTGAGTTGTGCTGCTTTTATTGTTTTAAAAAGTTCTCTACCTCTTGTATTTGTCAGACGTGAACCCCAGAATTGGTGCTTAGCTTTAAAGTCACCACCAACTAGGAAAGATGATCCAAGCGTTTCAAAGTATTTTATAAATTGTTCCTTGGTCGTAGTGCATGATGGCGGACAATATACAGATGCAATGGCGATATCTCCCTTTTTATCTTCTATTTTAATGACTGTTGATTGTATGTTAGTCTCCATGTATTCACTGAGCAAAGAATGCCTTATTTGCTTCTTTATTAGCACTGCGGATCCTCCTCTGGCAGATCCCGCGGAGTGATTCGTATTATAAATGTGATAACCATTAACTTTTAGAAAATTTTTTGAGTGAGATGTGTCTCTGATATTAACATTATATCAATATCATGATTGATCAGGAAAATTTTTAATTCGTGTATGTGTCGATCCAGTCCATTGGCGTTCCAAACTGCTATTTTAATATTGTTTCTCATTTTGATAGATTAGTAATTAATACTGTTAACAAGTTAAGTAGAGTACCCATTTGCTGCATTAGCGATTTCATCATATTTTTTAGCTCTTCAAAGTGGTTTTGATCCTGCGATTGAGTGGGTGGTGAGGTTTTTGACACTGCGCTTGCGTAGGTAGGATTATTTCCACGTAATTAGTTGGATTACTCTGTTGTTCTTGTTGCAGTGGGGATGCTTCGTTCGGTTGTTGTGGCTGACATTCTGTGGACTCTTTATTAGAGATTATTTCTTTTTGGCGAAGAGAGGGAAATGTTTTTTGTTGTATCTCTTTGTATACCTCGCATCCTTTGTAATTAGTCGGATGCTGTTTTTCGCATAACGCACATTTAACATCAGTGATTCTAGTTTTTATCAAGCAGTTTTTGGTGTGGTGATCACCCGCACATTTAACACATACTGAGGATCGATTGCAACACTTACTAGTATGACCATATTGCTGACAATTAGTACGTTGAGGTATCGAACGTTTTGCTTTAGGTGGTTCAAATGTAACTACCGTATTTAGCATTCTTTTAATTTCATATACATCTTTATTATTCTGATTTTGTCTAAGGTTGATCCAGAAAAGTGAACTAGGTTTCTTAGTTTTAAAATCTTTAATATTGCTGATGTTTACCACAACATGGCCTTCTTCTTCTATTACATTTTTTTATGTTTTCTATCGGTGTGGAGTGATGTAGACCTCTGAGAACTACATTGAAATTTCTCTCACTTTTAATTTTGTATGTGTGAAACTCTGTGTTCTTTTCTCGTAAAGCATCAGTTATTATAGAGTACGATTCCTCGCATTTTGGCTGGACTTTTACTTCATCCTGTTTTAGAACTTTTATTTCATAACAATCTTTTGCAACCTGACTTAAGAGTTCATTTAGGGGGTGGATATTTTCTACCTTGTATACATATATATATTGGTGGTGGTTTTGATTTTACTACCGGTGGTTCTTGTTCAACTTCCTCTGTTACATCCGCTAGTGGTGCAATCATATTTGTTCTATCAGTGGCTTGTAGCCAATAATCTCCTAACTTTCCCTGTTTTGGATGATTTATCGTACGATTTTCTGGACTATTTCTTGCTCGTTTGGAATTCGTATTTGATTTGCTTTTTTCTTTAGCGTTTTTTTCATATTCAAATTCAGTGTCGTTACATTTATTTTTGACATGTAGATGACTCGTAGGTGAACTACTGCTTTTGTCAATGCTGGTCATTAACACGGTTTGAGTCTCTGCTATGGAATTGCCAGATTGAACGGCATTTGATGATGTTGGTGTTTTCTGTATTTTTAGTGGTATGGGGGAAGCTGTGTATGAACTGGACGTACCTGTGGCTACCCAGTGGTATAGGGGACTAGCGCCGCACGTCTATATTCGTTAGGCCTTAAAGAACTACCGCTAGTCCCTCACAATCTACTTGCCAGGCTTTTACCTGGTGAATTTAACATGGGCATGTCCTACGAAGGGGGTTATTGACCCCTCACTGCATTACCTTTCCACACCAAAAGCGCTAGCACATTTTGCCTATAAACTACACTGCCTCCAAGGGACGGGTGGCAGTGCCAGTCCCTCGTAGGTAGAACCATCTCCCCTATCGCCAATTAACCACCTAATTCGACACTCCTATCTGAGTGGTTATGTGGCTAGCTCTTTCTGACATACCCTTTCAGTATACTCAAGGGATAAAAACAATATGATTTTATAAAGAAAGTAAAAACAGTTTTATTTTCAGTCATAGTTTAAATACTTATACATATTAAAAATACATGTGTAATATGATTTTTATAAAATATAATCTAAATAAAATAAAAAAAAATACTTTAAATTTTCTTGTAAGATTACCATAAAAACAAAACATACAAATTTTACTTTTCGTTTAAATCCAAAAATAAGAAAAGTAGTCACTTTGGTACAATTTCTAAAAAATACTTGACAACCCGATTTTCAATGTTAATATCTCAAAATATTCCTTGGGTCCTTGAACTCAAAAATTTTTACTAGAACATAAGTTATTGAATTTTGGCCGATGATACTGAACCACTGCGCGTCGGTTTGTTTGCTGTGCAGGGCGTTTAGAAGCTCATTTCGTTTTGCTGTAGCTTCTGCCAGGATTTTTAGTTGATCTAAAAAATATTCAAAACAATTAAATTAGTTCCATTATAAAAATACGTTACCTTGAATAAGATTATCCCGTTTTGTAAGTTCATCTAAAATCAGTACTCATTATCAACTTTAAATTGTTTCCTTCTGTTCACCACGCACAATAAGAAACAACTGAAGATCATTTTTTTCTTTTTTAACAAAGAGCTGGAAGTAGTGGTTGATTTTGTTTAACGGGATTTTTGTATGACAATAAAAAAATGTATCGTAGAAAAAAACAAGATCTGAGCATTACTTAGGACTATGGAATGCGGTGGCGAATAGTGGGCACCGCTTAGTATAAGAAACATAGGATTTTATTTCCTGGAGAAGGCGGTGTGTCTTTGTTACATGTCACATGCATAACGATTTATAGAAATATCAAATAAGAGTTAACCCCTGCACCCGCCCTTTGTGGCGATGGCTTCATGTTATACCACTGGGTAAGCATGATGTTGTTATTATATGTAATGAGGCAGTAGTAAATGTAGATGTTGAAGTGGTAGTAAATGTAGATGCTGAAGTAGTAGTAGCAAAGATATAAATACCAAGATACAACAGTATACATTCACAACGAATTCCTCACAACTAGTTCATAGATGGCGTTCAGCAGACGTAAATAAACAACAGGGTAGCCATTACACATGAATTCAAATATTTGGTGTTGCCGATTATCAAATTTGAACATTTTACTGGAGAAAATTAAATGTATTTGCATATGTAAAATAAAAAAAGTTTGTAGACAGAAAAATAATGTTTTGTGCAAAAGTCGATGTTTTTGATATACAAGGTGGCGCAAAAGTAATCCTCCTATCAGAAAATGCTATAAATTTTGCGATTGGCCCCTAATGTCAGTTCTGTTTTGACATTTGTGTAGTAAACACATACGAAATACACGGTAATAAACAATGTTACGCTACACTGCTCCAGAACGCGGAATATTGCTGACTATTTTTTTGACCAATAATCGGTCGGTGACTTTGGCACAGATTTCCTGGCCGTCCAACGCCTACTGGTGAAACACTGCGACGTTTAGCCGCTCGCCTCGAAGAGACTGGCACAACACGAGATGCTGCCAGGCGTGGCAGACCCCGGAGTAGCCGTTCTGCAGAGGATATTGCTGCTGTAGCCGAGGATGTCATGGAAGCGCCGTCGACATCGACCAGACGACGTTCCACGCAAATGGGTATCAGTCGACGGTCTTTACAGCGAATTTTGGTACAAGATTTGAAGATGTTTCCGTACAAAGTCCAGACGGTGCATCAGCTGTTAGCTGCTGACCGCCAATCGCGTCTAACATAACATCGATAGGTTACTTTTGCGCCACCTGTTACATGGAATGTTTTAAATATTACATATGTTTGACTAAATACGTTTTATTTTAAAATTAATACATTTCATGGTCCATTGCCCATTGGGAGCAGTATCAATAATATTAAAACAATCGTATATATATATTCCTTCAGTGTTTTTAATTTGATTTTTTGGACGTTTAGATAATTCCAAACAATCGGAAAAACGCTAATCTCAAAAAAGAATCTATTCTTCAAAAAAAGTAAATATTCTAAGAAAAATCTGTGGAGCGCTGACATAATACAAAATTATATAATTTTGAATCGTTGCAGATCAATATTTGCTACTCCTTAGACGACCATTTGGGTTAACTACGCATTAAGAGGCACCCAATTTCGTATTTGACTCCTTCGTATTTGGCCAGCTTGCACCAAAAACTATAGATTAAGATATGTCTTCAGGCCGATATGTCAAAAACTGACAGTTACGAACGAATAGGAATGAACTGTCACACGCAAAAAACAGTTTTCCGCGAACATTGTTTGAATTTTTTGTGCTTATCGATTAATTTTTAATTTTTTATAATTTTACAAATTACAAAAAATTCGGGAAAATCGGTCTGAAAATCCGCGAAAAACCTCACACTTTGGAATTTCTATGTTTTACAAACAAATCGATTTTTGTTGTAATGGAAGGATCTTGCTAATGGTATATTAGGAATATTCCAAATTGTTTAAAAGGACCGCAACCCAATACAAATTAACATAAATTATACAAAAATAGACAAATATATTGTTCATCTTCTTCTTCTCTCTTCTTTCTTCTCTTGCGCCTAACTCATGGATAGCATGGGGCCTATAAAAACATCTTCCAGGATGTTCTATCATTTGCGGTTGCTTTTATTTCGTTCCAATTTCTAACGGTTTTTTGCTTTCCTTCATCAGGATTCTCTTCCAAAAGTTTTTGTTGCCGTCCTTTTCTTCTGCTTCCTTGGACATATTAGACTTTTAGTTACGTTGAAATTTCTGAAATAGGTAATTTTATTACAAAAATTAAAAATACTTCACTGAAATGAAAATTTGATCAGAAAATCATTCATATGCAGCGGTTTTAATTGATTTGGGGAGTTTCTGAGATAATTTTGGGCGTGAAATATAAAATTGTCTAGCGGCAACTCTGGTTAAAATGAATACACAGAAAAAGTGCCTATCGACATCTATTTCCCATTTTTAACAACGTGCCAACGACATCTCTTGGAAATTGTGAACAATTTATTGTTGTATCTTGGTATTTATATCTTTGGTTCTATCATCTGCGGTTGCTTTAATTTCGTTCCAACTTCTACCGGTTTTCTGTTTTCCTTTATCAGGCTTCTCTTCCAAGAGTTTTTTTGCCGTCCTTTTCTTCTGCTTCCTTGGACATATTTGATTTTTATTTACGTTGAAATTTCTGAAATCGATAATTTTATTAAAAAATTAAAACTACTTACTGAAATTTAAATAAGAAATTACTAAATTCAGAAAATCATTTCAATGCAGCGGACTATTTGAAAAAACTAGAATTATTTTACATAATATGTTCCAATTAATTTGGGTAGTTTCTGAGATAATTTTGGGGGTGAAATATAAAATTGTGAAGCGGCAACTCTGGTTAACAAAGAGACACAGAAAAAGTGCCTATCGACATCTATTTTCAATTTTTAACAACGTGCAACGACATCTTTTGGTATTTATATCTTTGGTTGTACTGGTTGAAGCAGTTGAAAACTGTGGGAACATAGGCGATCTACCGCCACCTGGCGGAGGAGTTCGATGCATCACTGACGAGTAGCTTTTTTTTTTTTTTTTGGTTTTGTTGTTCTCCTTTGCAGTGAGATGTTGGTAGAATATAGAACTATTCATATACCAGGGCTTGTTCCACGTTTTATACGTAGCATAACGTTACGTGCCAAGTAATTGTAAATTAAAGATTATTCTAAGTGTCATGGTTTTTGGCATTTTTTTTGTTCATGTTGACATGTGAGATGTTGATAGTTTGTTTTGGTTTTCGATTCTACTATACATTTATTTTTGACTTTTTGATGAATGACAAAAGTTCATTCATATCGTCGTAATTGAAAGTTTTGAGTAAAGCAGGTAAGTTGTTGAATTTTTTGAAGATTTTAAAATCATTTCTAATCTGCGTATATTTGTTACAGGTAAAGATGAGGTGATGTTCGTTTTCTATTACATTACAGGAGTCACATTTGTTGTTGCTATCCAATCCCATTAGGTGGAGGAATTTTTTGCAGTATGTATGCCCTATGAGCAGCCTATTGATTGTTTTGATTTGTTGCGGTGAGAATGAAGATTGCTTGAACCACGTTTGTTTTGTGGGTTCAGCTACAAATTGATGAAAATACGTGCCTTTGGTTTTGGAAATTTCTTTATATTCACCTCTCCATTCTTCCCATAGATCATCCAGTATCCGATTTTGGGAATCCTTCACTGAAAATGCTGTGGTAATGGGGCAACCAACGAGGGCGGCATGTTTAGCATAATAGTCAGCTAACTCATTTGGCTCTATTCCGACGTGCGAAGGTGTCCAAATAAAGGTCAGTTTTGAAATTCTCGAGTTCTCAATTTTCTTTAAAATATTGTTCACCAAGTAGTTGTTTGCTGAATTGTTTGAGAGGAGAATGCAGGCATTTTTGCTGTCTGTGAAAATAGCAGCTTTATCAATTCCGTCTTCCGTTATGATATCGATGGCTTTATCAATCGCGTGCAGTTCGCCAGTGAGTGAGGAAACTCTACAGGGTATAGAGAAAAGGAAGTTGTGATTTGAAGATATATTACAGGCAGCACAGCCAGTGAGATTGCCAGTAACAGAAGCATCCGTGGCCCAAATGGAAAAACCTTCAGCTTTAAACTCGTTTATTTTTTGCCGGTAAGTTAGTTGAAAACATTCTTTGTTTATACTGTCCTTTGCCACATTAAACAGATTTAGTGTAATTTTCACCTTATGACAGGGAAACAATTTTTCATTGATTTCAAGGTTGTCGAAGACATTTTGAAATTTGTGGTAGACCATTCCAAGGCTTGTTTTTTGGGGAGAGCCCTTCGTAAAATTGTTATAAAGGTTTATGTTATGCGTTTTTAACTTAATTATTTCCTTTGCAGCCAAGTATTGTGACCTTTGCTTGGGAGGAAGTATTCCAGAGAGGGCATATACATTATGTATTGGGGTGGTTCTAGTTAGACCAAGATTCCTTCTTAATATTTGGTTTTGATAGCTCATGATTTTTTTATCAAGATATGTGGGCATGTGTGCCATGGAGGATATAAGATATTCGGTTTTGGAAAATATTATAGATTTAGCAATGTTATTAGCAATATAGGGGTGAAGACCATATTTGAGAGTGGTGATCATTTTAATCGCATTTAATGAAGGACGGCAGGATCCAATTACTTCGTCATAATGTTCTTTCAAAGTGAGACTATTTTTTATAATTCTGCCAAGGAATTTTATTGCTTTGACTGGTTTGATTAGATGACCCATCAAGGATATTAGAGGGATTTTGCGCGGTCCTTTAGCTACATACAATGCGGAAGTTTTTTCACTGTTGATTTGTAAATTGAGATCAGACATCATTCGAGCAAATTGCACTACTTTGTTTTGTAGAATTTTAGTGGCTGTGTTAAAGTCTTTGTGATGAGATAATATGATGAAGTCGTCAGCAAATTGAAAAATATGCGTGCTGTCATCCGAGAAACCATGTAAACCGATAGTATAGATATTGAAAATAGTAGGACTTAAACAGCTTCCTTGAGGGATACCATTTAAAATCTCTATTGTATCATTGCCCATCACTAGAGTTCTTTTACACAAGAAGTTTAATATCCAAGATGTAATTTCAATTGGAAAGTCTAAGTTTTGCATTATGTTGTGCAATATGTTAATATCGACACACTCATAGGCAGTGCTGACGTCAAGCGTTACTAAGACAACTTTTTCACCTTTCTCTTTGTGTGTGGTAATGGTGTGGAGTAAATCATTTATGCAAAGAGATGAAGACATATTTTTCCTGTATGCATATGATCTTTGAGGAAGAATGTTTTTTTCATTTAAGAATGAGGTAAGCCTTTCTTTTACCATTAGATTTATGACTTTTAGAAGTACTGATATCAGTGCTATAGGTCTGAAATTCTTGTAGTCATCAAGGTCCTTACCTTTTTTTGGGATTGGTATAATTTTTATTTGCCTCCATTCATCTTCAATCTGACAATTGATCCAAGCAGTATTTAATGCAGTAAGGAGATTGCTTTTTGCCTTGAGCGATAATTTGTTGATCATTTCATAAGTAATTTTGTCTAATCCGGCTGCCGAAGGAGATTTTTTCTTTGAGAGCACTACTTTCAAATCATTAATTGTGAAAGGATTTGGTTGACCCTTAATGATGTTTGGTACAGATGACGAAGAATTATTTGGTATTTGTTCTGTTAAGTAATTTAGAAAATGTTTGTTATTTTCAACACACCACTTTGTTGTTCGGTTTACCTCTCCCGAGTTTTTACATCCACGGACGAACTTAAATAGCGATTTTGAGTTTGGGTTCTTGTTTAGAATTGAGATTTTCTCCGAAAACGAATCTTTTTTTGCAAGTTGAACTGCATTGCGAAAGTTTAAGATGGCTACGCGAAGATTTTTAGCATTTGAATTGTTTTTGTTTTTTTCAAAGATTTTTTGTGCAACTTGTCTGAGACGGAATAATCTATTTACATCGTTATTCCACCAGCTTTTTGGATTTCTGTTGGGTGTTAACACAAATGAAGCTTTTTTAATTTCTCCTTGGATTGAATTTTTGATGTTTTGAATATCCGCAGATAGCTCAATAGAACTGAGGCCATGTAAATGCTTATTTTTCGACAGAAAGATCTTTTTTATCTTAAAGTTATTTTCAATGTTAATTTTGATAGGATAATGGTGGCTTCCTCCTATTGTTACTTTTGTTACGTCCCACGAAAAATTTAGATTAGAATTGGTAAATGACAAATCCAGGACCGAGCCCGGGGAGTTGTCAAGCAATGATTTTTTAAAGGTGATATCTCCATTGTTTAAGAACCGAAATACAGAGTTTTCATAGATTTGTTTGATTAGTGAACCACGAAGTGAATCATGTATATCACCAAAAAATTTGGATCTTGCATTAAAATCACCACAAATAAGCACGTTTGGTTTATCCTCCAAGAAAGTAATTAGTTTTTCTAATTCATTTTTTAAAATGTTAGCTTTTACTGAATGTGGGAAGTACACAGAAACTAATATTAAGTTTATAGACAGATTTTTAGTTTCGCAAACTAGTATGTCGAGGTGTGTGCTAAAGTTCAGTTTTTTCATTTGGATATTATTTTTGAAAACAATGGCTACTCCACCATAATTATCACTTCTCTTTTTACAGATCACATTGTAGTTATTTATATTAGATTTTAGATTATTGTCTTCATAATTGAATATTTCACTTAGGATGCATATATCTATGTTCCATTTATTTAGAAAAAACTCTAGTATGTTTATACCCTACACCACACTGTGGTACAGGGTATTATAACTTTGTGCATTTGTTTGTAACACCCAAAAGGAGAAGAAATAAACCCATCGTTTATTATACCGATCGACTTAGAATCACTTTCTGAGTCGATTTAGCTATGTCCGTCTGTCCGTCTGTCTGTCTGTCTGTCTGTCCGTCTGTCTGTCTGTCTGTCTGTCCGTCTGTGCATGTATTCTTGTAATCAAAGTACAGGTCGCAATTATGGTCCGATCTCGACGAAACTTTACACATATCTTTTTTTTGGCCCAAGGACGATCCCTATTGAATTTGGTTAAAATTGGTTCAGATTTAGATATAGCCCCCATATATATGTTAGCCCCGATTTGACATATAAGCGCTGTAAAAACTTTATTTTATATCCGATCAGTATGAAATTTGGCAGAAAGAGGTTTCTTATTATATGAATGAACACTATTAAATTTGGAAGAAATCGGTTCAGATTTAGATATAGCCCCCATATATACGTTATCCCCGATTTGAAGTGTAAGCGCTGTAAAAATGTTATTTTATATCCGATCAGTATGAAATTCGGCAGAAAGAGGTTTCTTATTATATGAATGAACACTATTAAATTTGGAAGAAATCGGTTCAGATTTAGATATAGCCCCCATATATACGTTATCCCCGATTTGAAGTGTAAGCGCTGTAAATTTATTGATTGTAAAATCCTTGACATTTGATTGGCAAAAAGGCTCATTAGTTTTTCCAGATCGGATACAGGATGTTGTCTTGGATACGCATAAACAGGTTTGGATGGGGTCAAAATAACAGGACTAGCTATCGGCAAATCTCTTTTTATTGGCATTTTTGCAACTTTGCTGTATTTAATTTTGGTGATGGTTCTATTGATTTCCTCATTAAAGGTTTTACTTTGCTGCTTTGATTTATTCCCCAGAACCGGAAATTTATTATCATATTCCTCTTCGCCTAAGATCTCGAAATAATTTGCACTATGGTAAGTTTCCACACTCTTTTCTTGATTTGTTGGATAGAGCCATAACTTTACGAATTTTTCTTTCAGTACTCCACTTTTCACAGACTTCTGAATCATTGGCAGAATGATCCCTCTTGTTACATAGTACGCACCTGGGGGATACACAAGGTGTTTCGCATTTAATTGTTGATAAACAAGACGAACACTTGACTTCTTTACAGTCATTTGGACAAATTATGTTGGCACCGCACATTAAGCATCTCTTTTTGGACTTGCAGCGAATAGCTATATGACCAAGTCTACCGCAATTTTTGCAAAGACGTATTGGAGGAATATAAAGTTCTAATTTTGGACACAAATAGAGAGAAAAAAAGCAGCGATAAACGCATAGAGTGAACTGGAGACGAGTAGCTTTCGTATATGTTATTTAACAGCTGAAAACGAGACAGCTGATGTTGTTTTTATTTGCCGTAAATATTTATCGTCTTTATTTATTTAGTAGCGTTTTTCTATCTCTATCGGACAAAAATTCACTTATTTAAATTAAACACTGAGATTTTAAATTCAATTTCGTGGCTCAAGCAAGGACCCAAGGCCTGTAACCCGACCGGAAATGAAAGTAAGTAATTTCAGGCTGTAAAGTTCACAAATTTGTTTAACTTTATTTGCTTTATTTGCTAGTATTTTATCGAAACACCGGGGAGACAACTAGAACACGTCCGCACAATGTGATTTCAATAGGAACTGGTGAAATGAAATGATATAGAGTGACAGAATTGGTCAAGGGTCCGCGAAACTGCCAACAAAACTTTATAGAACGATAAAGAATCGTACGATTTTCAAGATTTTGGGCTTAATCCATTCGTATTGGCATAAAGAAGCACATTGCACATTGGTCACATTAGCATTGGTCAAACGGACGCGACACTGCCTGTACAGCATTATAGCTCGAGAACGGATTGTTTGATTTTCACAATTTTGAGCTTATTTGATTCGTATTGGCCTAAGGAAGAGCACTGTGGAGGAAAATTTACAATTGGTCAAAGAGGCTTCGCAATTCCAATTCAACACAATTCCATAGCTAGAAAATGCATCGTAAGATTTTGAAGATTTTGGGCTTGAAGGGTTCATTGTGGCTTCAGAAACGGGGGGACATTTGTGGTCGGTCAAAGGACGAGAAACTGCCAACAAAACTTTATAGCACGAGAACGGATCGTTCAATATTTTGGGGTTAGTGTATTCGTATCGACCTAAGGAAGAACACTGTAGAGGAATTTAGCATTGGTCAAAGGGGCGTGGAACTGTGTTATAGCTTCAGAACGGATTGTTTTATTTTCGCAAAGTGCTTAATGGATTCGTATCGACCTAAGGTAGAACACTACAGAGGGAAATTTAGCATTGGTCAAAGGGGCGTGGAACCATCCTATAGCTCTAGAACGGGTTGTTTGATTTTCACAATTTTGTGCTTGGTGGATTCGTATTGGCACAGGAAGGACTCTATATAAGAAAATTTAGGATTGGTCAAAAGGTAGTTGAACTGACCACACACAACGTCATAACTCGAGAGCAAATCATTAGGTTTTTTATAAATTTGAGCTTGATGATTTCGTACTTGTCCAGGGATGGATACCATGGAGGGAGACTTATGACTGGTGCAGGAGGCATAACAATGTCAAGGAGGCATGTCACCGTACATATAACCTCATAAAAAGAGAACGGATCGTTCGATTTTCAAGATTTTTAATATCGGCCCAAGGAAAGACATAGTGGATGACAATTTCTGATTGGTCAAAGGAGCGCGGCACCGTTCATAAAATCTCATAACTCGAGAACATTCGATTTTCATAATTTTGGGCTTGATGAATTCGTATTTGCCCAATGCAGGGCAAATTCTCTGGGGGATTTATGATTGGTCAAGCGGGCGTGGAATTCCCACATAACCTCATAACTTGAGAACTTATCGAACGATTTATGGATTGATGTATTAATATTGGTCAAAGGAAGAACACACTGTTCTTGAGGATACGCAATGTGAATGAGGGTAATTTATGATTGGTCAAAGAAGAACATGAATGATATCACTGTGGTGACATTTTATGATTTGCAAAAGTGTCGAGGCACCGCCCAAATAACCTCATAAATCGCAAACTTGGGTTTGATGAATTCGTATTTACACAATGATCGGAACTATGGAGAAAAATTTATAATTGGTCAATGTTCATGCTCGAGAACGGATCGTTCGATTTTCACGTTTTTGGGATTTATGGATTCGTATTGGCCCAAGATAGAATACTATGGAGGAAAATCTATGATTGGTCAAGCAAGTGTGGCGCGGCCAACATAACGTCATCGTTCGAATTTTACGATGTTGGACTTGAGTGATTCGTATTAGCCTCAGGGGTACCAAAAGGACAAAAATTTGAGATTGGACAAAGGAGCGCGACATGTCCAACGCAACCTCATTATAACTCGAGAACGGATCTTTCGATTTTCACGATTTTGGGCTTGGCGAATTCGTATTGGGCCAAGGAAGGACACTATGGAACAGAGGTGCAAATAAGCGTGGTATGGCCAGCATATCCTCATAACTCGAGAACAGATCTTACGAATGTCACGGGTGCGGTACCGTCCACACAAAAAATGTAATATTTCGAGTACTAGCTTTAGGTTAGGGTGCCAGCCGTATTTTTTTTACAAGCTCACATAGACCACTTTAGGTCCCTATTGTTACCACGGGCTGAAATGCCCCTCATCGAAACCAACCTGTTTGATATAGTACGAATTATCCATAGTACGAATATTGGTACCGGAAAGGTCTGTTAGACTGCCTAGAAAGGCCGACCCCAGTATGTCCAGTCATTGTTTACTCAAAGCGGGACAGTCGCATAGCAAGCGCACAATGCTCTCCACTTCTTCCTCATCTCCACAGCTTCTGCAGAAGTCATTGGAGGCAATACCCAATCTTTTGTCGTTTTCGCCGATCAGGCAGTGTCCCGTCAGAACTGATACTAACTTAGACAGTCTTTGCCTCTCTAGTGCGAGGAGATATTTTGATCTTCTCAAGTCATACATTGGCCAGATTTGTCTAGCTACCCTGCAGGTGCCGATTTCTGTCCATCGTTGGACCGCCTGATTGCCTCTTGCCTAAGCCAAAGCTTGCACGTGGATAGTGGCGCACTAATATATGCAAATTCTTCGAGAATTCGTAATGTCGTCCCTTTTCTAGCAAGTTCATCGGCTTTGCAGTTCCCCGGGATATCCTTATGCCCAGGCACCCATATGAGGTGTATATTAAACTGCTCAGCCATCTCGTTAAGAGATCTGCGGCAGTCGAGGGCTGTTTGTGAATTTAGGGATGTTGCCTCCAGAGAATTGATGGCAGCCTGGCTGTCCGAGTAAATAACAACGCCAGTGTTGGTTACTATGTTGCGACTCAGCCACTTGGCTACTTCCCATATTGCCATTATTTCGGCTTGATAGACACTGCAGGTATCTGGTAGTCTGTGAGCTATATCCAAACTAAGCTCTGCACAGTGTACTCCGAAGCCAACCTTTTCATCAAGCTTCCCATCCGTGTAAAAGTGGAGATGGTTTATATTACCTGGTATGCTTCCAACCCATTCATCTCTGGCGGGAATCATATTGATGTAATTTCTCTCGAAGGCGTACACAGTTGGTATATAGTCCACTCGTTCGGTTAACATAGCACTACATTGATAGGCAGTTTAATCTTATTGCCGCTTTGATTGCAACTTCTCTCGCCACAATATTAATCGGCAGTATATGAATCCGCTTATGCTCAGGCAGGCAGTTCTCTGAACCTTTGATAGGTTGGTGATGATTAGTTTGTCTGTTCCCGTCCACCATACCACAATACCGTATAGCAGTATAGGACGAACTATTCTCCAGCATGATGTATACACTTTTGCATGCGCTCAAACGAATTGTCGAAGCACTTTTTCCACTCCGATTGAGACACCTCCAAAACATGGTTTTTGAATGCTTCAACAGCATCTTCTGGCGACGAAAATCGTTGACCACGCATTTTTTTTCTTGATGTGCGGGAATAAAAAGAAGTCATTGGGTGCCAAGTCAGGGCTGTACCGCGGATGACCCATCAATTCGACGTTTTGGCCGGTCAAAAAGGCCTGGTTTGAGCCGATTTGTGAGAGCTCGCATTGTCATGGTGCACAATGATTCGTCTTCTATTGTTCGTTTTTCGAATTTCTCCGAAGACTTCAGGCAAACAAATCGTGGTGTACCACTCAGAATTGACCGTCCTACGTTGCTCAAGCGGAACAGTCGCCACATGACCAGTTTTGCCGAAGAAACAGACGACCATTTGTTTCGAAGTGCTTCTTCCACGAACAACTTTCGTTGGATTTGACTCGTCTTCGAAGACCAACACGGTCGATTGCTGTTTTGTTTCGGGCTCATACGCATAGATCCAAGAGTCGTCACCTGTGACGATCTTATACTCGTAAACGTCCCTTAAAGCACCGCGATAGTATTTTTTCAAAATTTCTTTGCACCAATCGACACGAGCCTTTTTTTGAGCGATTGTCAAATTGTGCGGGATCCAACGAGAACAAACCTTTTTTACGGCCAGGTGTTCATGCAATATCGAATGTATGCTGGTGGAAGAAATTCCCAAGAATGCCTCTATCTCACGGTATGTCACATGACGATCTTGCATTATCAGTTCACGCACGGCATCAATGTTCTCTGGCACAACGGCCGTTTTTGGACGACTTCGATTAAACCAGTTTTTCACAGTGATGTAGGATGGTGCTTCATCGCCATACAAAGATTTAAGTTCATCGATGCACACTTGTCTTGATAATCACGTCGAAAGTTGTGAAAAATGATCGCACGAAAATGTTCACGAGTTAATTCCATTTTTTTTTGTAAAATTGATTTTTTCAAGTCACTGTAAACAACACAAATGATTTTCGTACGTCAAAACGTTCTGAGTACGTTTATGCTAAAAAATGTCAAACTTTCCAATGGAAATGTCAGATGGCGCCAGGCAACATTTAGTGTTCTTAGGCCAGAAATATATATATCAAGAGGACGATTTTAGGAGAGAGGCCCCACCGCGACCCTAGGGCCTTTTTGCAGGAATATAATGCGACCTTAAACTTCGTTACACGTTCCAATACGTTAAGTCTAAATAACAGTTTCTTATCTAGAATTATTCCTAAAAATTTTGCACTTTCAGAAAAGACTAGATCTGTTCCATTTATCCGAGGTGGAGGGTCCATATGTGGGACATTATTCATCCTAGTAAAGAGAACCAATTCTGTATTGTTTGGGTTAACGCCCAAACCGCTGCTTCTGGCCCATCTAGCCAA
This sequence comes from Eudasyphora cyanicolor, assembly GCA_963930755.1. Lineage (NCBI taxonomy): Eukaryota > Metazoa > Arthropoda > Insecta > Diptera > Muscidae > Eudasyphora > Eudasyphora cyanicolor. The sequence goes on from OZ005737.1 coordinate 85,592,898, forward strand.
CTTGTTCAGAGCCAGCTGTAGGATGTCTCGGAGGACGTTTACTAATTTACCACTCACTGTGATCGACTCGTCGTCCGCATATGCCACGACCTTGCAGCCATAACGTTCTAGATCTAGCAGGATTTCATTCACTTTATATCCGTACTACCCCAGATAGTATGATGAGCGTTCGTGTATGCGGCAATAATCAGCTCGACCTCGTCAGACGTTGTTCTTCTACGACTTCCCTGAATAGAGCAGTCGGTACAACAGCTTCATAAGGTAAGTAACTGGACACCACCCAATATATGCTATTACCGATCTCCAGTCTAGCAGCTGTTTGGTCTTTACCGCTTAAATTAGCCAGGAGAAAGATACTTAGATCTTTCCTGGCCCAAAATGCAGGTTCTTGGAGTACCTTCACGTTTGGCCACAAACAGTTTAAAGTTGGGTGTCCTGATACCGCACACCCTTCCTCCCACTGCGTAGGGCTCCTGTATCAGGACGATGTCTACTGCACCTGTGGACAGGCGCAGCAGTAGAGCCGCTGAGGTTGCTTTAGCGTGATGGAGGTCAATCTGTAGAATTCTTACCATCGTTGGTAAGTGACAGATTAACATCCACCCTGACAAGGGTGTTATCGAACTCTTCGTCCGTATCATTGAGAAGCGTGTCCCCGCCAGATGCGTCAAAGAGTCCGGAGACTCCCCTCAGCCCTCTGTGTCAGAAGTAGAGCTTTCGTCCTCAGATAAGGACGTTACAGATATTCTGTTAGAGTTGGAGTCACCAGAAGTAATGGGCGTGGGTACCTCCGCTCTTCCAGAAAGCCGTGTATCAACCAAGGTGGACGACTCACCTTCCGCAGGCGGTGGACAGTCGCAGCAATAGAGCCGCTGAGGTTGCTTTAGCGTGATGGAGGTCAATCTGTAGAATTCTTACCATCATTGGTAAGTGACAGATTAACATCCAACCAAGGGTGTTATCGAACTCTTCGTCCGTATCATTGAGAAGCGTGTCCCCGCCAGATGCGTCAAAGAGTCCGGAGACTCCCCTCAGCCCTCTGTGTCAGAAGTAGAGCTTTCGTTACAGATCTTCTGTTAGAGTTGGAGTCACCAGAAGTAATGGGCGTGGGTACCTCCGCTCTTCCAGAAAGCCGTGTATCAACCAAGGTGGACGACTCACCTTCCGCAGTAGGAGCTATATCCTGCTTCTCGAAGCCATATTGTGGGGTTGCACTTGCACGTTGTATATGGGAGGTGGATTCAGCGTTAAGGATCAAATTGACATGCCGCTTTTTACCATCCGCCTCACCCATCTTGCTGATTCTCCAATTATGGGCCGGCAGACCAGGATTGGGATCTTTTATTATTTCTAATATGTCAGCCGGGTTGGAGGGCTCTTCGGTAACCCAGGTGATGGCTCTAGGGCACCCGGTCACACCTCACCCGCTCGACTCAGAGCAGCCTTCTACAGGTCTACTGATCTGGCATCTCCGAAATATAAGAGCTTTACTCTCTCTACGGACATCGAGTTAATGAGCCATAATGGCTGATTGCACATGGCTCCATTTGTCCTTGGGGATGGATCCATCCTCACAACTTCTGTCTATAACGGCCATCACTAGACTCTCCTTCGCCACTTCATTGAAGGGCTTGGTGAGTGCCCTGTTGATGGTGACATTAGGGCCTCTTGCTTTTTTCGAAGGCAGGGGTTTATCAGGTGATCTGATTCTTTTGACTTTATTAACCATTAACACAGCTGAATTTGTGGCTCTTTCAGCCGGCTGATTGGCCTTAGAAGCATCAATGACGCTCTTGGCCCACTTCGTTGCCCCAGATTGAGATTTTCGATCCCGTCCATTTTTGAACCAATGAAGAATCGTGCCACCTAAACATATACATAACAGCACTCTCGCTAACAAATTGCGCAAGATATCTCAATTTCAAAATGTTGCTTACATGGGCGGGGCCACGCCCATTATTCTGACCCGCCCATTTTTGAACTAATCACGTAGACTGCCACCAGATACATATAAACAGAATTACAGTACTATCGCTACTAAATTGTGCATGATAGCTCAAATTTGGGTTATATGGGCGGGGCCCTTTTGTCTGATCCAGCTCATTTTTAGACCAATCCAGACTTATATGGGCGAGGCCACGCCCATTGATCTGATTCCTCTCATTTTTGGACCAATCACGTAGACTACTGCCAGATACATATACACGGAATTACAACACTCTCTCTAACATATATCTTATATGGGCGGTGCCACGCCCTGATTTTGATCATTTTTGGACCAATCACGTAGACTACCACCAGATACATATGGGCAAAATGAAAGCACTCTCGCTAACAAATTGTGAAAGATATGTCAATTTCAAAATTTGGCTTATATGGGCGGGGCCACGCCCATTAATCCGAGCCCGTAAATTTTTGGACCACGCCCATGGGGCCACGCCCATTAATCCGATCCCGTCAGTTTTTGGACCAATTACGAAGACTCCCTCCAGAAACATATGCACAAAATTACAGCAATGCCGCTAACAAATTGTGTATGATATCTCAATCTCAAATTGAGCTTATACGGGCGGGGCCACGCCCATTGGTCCGATCCCGTCCATTTTTGGGCAAATCACGAAGACTACCACCAGATACATATACACAAAATTCCAGCTCTCTCACTAACAAATTGTGCAAGAAATCACATTTTTAAAATTTGGCTTATATGGGCGGTGCCACTCCCATTGGTACGATCCCGCCCATTTTAGGACCAATCACGTAGACTGCCACCAGATACATATGTACAAAATTACAGCACTCTAGCTAAAAATTGTTACAAGATATATCAATTTGAAAATTTTGCTTATATGGGCGGGGCCACTCCCACTTGGTACATCGAAAATTCAAGTACCCTAGTTTCACTACCCCCCATACATGTACATTCTGTGAAAATTTCAAGAAGATCGGTCCAGCCGTTTAGACGCCTATACGGTACAAACAAACCAACAAACAAACACACATTCTTCTTTATATATATAGATTTAAAAATTTTCTTTCCAAATATATTTTCTTCCAATTCAAACATATTAAAAATGGTTATAATCCCCAGTGCTCTTAAGGAACTTCTAAAATCAGTGAAATAATGAAAATTGTTCTGGTAACTGCTACATTGACCACAATAGTACTTCATATATATTAACGTCTGCATGAATGCAAAAAAAGCCACCCATGAGACACTCACTAAAAATAACGCCACATATTCATTCAATTCTCTTGCAATGAGAAGCGATGAGTGAGTGCAAAAGAGACTTGAATTGCTTAGAGTGTGAAATCATCGACCTCGTTCAACTTGTAGCATTCACACAAACCACGATTCGCACTCGTTACAACTCGGTATTCATTGAATATGCTATCTTCGGTATGAATGAGACAAGTGCGTGTGCGAAGTTGTATACACTGAGTGTTTAGGGCGCAGTCGAATTATACAATAGGCGTGTTTTCGTTACACCATAAGTGCTTAATTTGTATGGGGAGCTAAGCACTTTTAAGCACTATAAGTTCCCGATGAAGTTTGGTGCTTGTGTTCATGTCTTAATCGAGTATGATGTTGCCAGATTGGGCACCCTATATTTAGCAATATGGCATCCCATTTTTGGAGAGATTTTATCAATTATTGTGAATTAACGGGAAGAAGAAGAACAAAAATGTGAAATTATTTTAATATTTGCAAAAGAGTGTAAACAATTGAACATAGAATAGTAAATATATGTTTTATAAATACTTTTCACGAATTTTTTGTCTGTTTCGCACTGTTCTTTCTTCGCAACTCATGACACCATTGTAAGTTAAATAAGTATTTAAAAAACGAAAGAAAAACAGTTTAAATATTAGTTCATATTTGAATGTAAAAACATTATCTTTCCTACCGAAACAGGGTGGAACCAATAAGGCAACGTTTTTCAGAAAGAAGGTGTCTTGCACTTGAAAATATTCTTTCGGATGAGGCGCTACTTGAAGGAGTTGCCAATATTTTACAGCTTAACTTATAAAGAAGCGGATATTTTAATTTATTGAATTCCCACCACTGAAGAACATCAAAATTGTTGTGCATAATTTCATTCACATTTTCGTACAACATCAATTCGTTTTGTACTCTGTCAGTGGAATTTGATGAATTCAAAGGCTGGAGAAACCCTGAAAAAAGAAGCTCCTTTTCATTTGTTAAGGATTCTGACTGGGAACTTCCATTTTGATTAGAGTTGGATTCACCTATAAAACATTCCATCATGTTTTTACAGTGCTCCTTTATATCGGCTTTTTCAACATTAGTAAACTGCGAAAGTTTGTTAGTTGGTGGAAACAAGAACAGTGCAACTTTGTGAAAAATGCTTATATTATTCATGACCACATCGTTTAACAACATCCCAAGGCTTTGTTTCAAAGCTCTTATGCACTCTAAATCGTCATTGTTTATTTCGCATATTCGTTTTAAATAGTAAATATGAACTATTGTCAAATGTATAGTTGGATATCTCTCTGCTTCAAGTTCTTTCGACGATGCTTCGAAGTGTTTTAAAAGTTTTATAGTCGCGGACATAATGTTTAGGTTTATGCCACTAATTCTATACAGTTGCTGCTTTTCCTGCCATATATTGCCAACATCAATCCAGTTGTTTTGTATAGATTGTAACAAATAATACATAGTATTCCATCTAGTTGGAGAACAACTTTTAAGTGTTGTTGTTAATTGTGCATTGGCGCCGGATTTTTTAAAATACTTCACAAGCTTTGTGCACTTTACGCATAACTCTTTAATTTCAACATTTTCATTAATGGATTTCTCGACTATGTTGTGCAATAAATGATTAATGCAAAATATATGGTCATTTGTTCTAAATGAATCTTTCATATTGGAACCTCTGTCTGTAACGATTATTGCCCTATCAAGACTACAGTTGAACTCACTTAAGGTCGCGGTCACTTTACGAAGAATCCTTTCGTCTATGTTAAATTTGAAAAAAGGATTTTGTTTAAAAGCAATACTATTTATGAGGAGTACGTGAATACCTACTGTTGCAAGGCTCCATATCCATTGATTTAAAAGCAAGCAATTTAGTGCTTATTTTTCCATTTTTGATGAAATGGATAGTTAAGGATAAGTACGACATTTTAAGATAACTGTCAGTCCACAGATCCGAAGTAAGACCATACCCACTGGCACTGAGTTCTTCAAGTTCAGATTTAACGGAGTCGTAAGTGGTCTTGTACACTTTGTCGATATTCCTAGATATAGTTGTGGGGTGTGGTAGAAGTTTATCTACATCCACATTTGGTCCGTACTTAGCTCTAGTGTTGGGAAAGTATCGAGTATTTGAGTACTGAGTACTCGATACCGACTGTTTCTTCGGGTACTCATTACAAAAAAGTACCTACTCAATAATTTCGGCTTGTACGTATTGGCACTAGTACGATGCGGTTTTAGTTTAATTAAGCTGGGAAGAAAGATATCAATATCAACAATTTCACTCGGAATTTAAATAAGCGCTTCTACAATGAGGAATAAAATGATGTAATGGCTATTCCAACTTATCTAGGATCGCCACAAAATATATCGGAGAGTAATAATAATTCTGTTTGAGAGAATTCGACCAACGTTCAGTGTCAACAACAAGAACATCAACATGTATTATTGAGATTATACATTTTGGACATGCAAGAGTTTTAGAAAGAAAGGCTGGTCCCTTAGATTGGTGCGAAAAACATGACTCAATTTATCCTGGACTATCTTCAATCTCAACGAAGTATCTCCCAGTAGTATCAACGTCTGTTCCTAGCGAACTATTGCAGAGAAGCTAGTCAGTAATAGGACAAATACATAAAATTACACAAATGTTGAAACATTTTTTGCATCGTATTTTTGTTATAATAACACTGTACTAGTCCAAAAATGTAACAGACAGTAGACCCAATGGAGAGACTATAGGGTCGCTCCATACTGTCTCTCCGGTGGTATTAACCATTTTTCTATGTTATCTCTTGTTTCGCGATATTCGACCACAGCGTTTGCTAGGAAATCAGAGAGGTTAGCTAACCTGGTGATGATTTTGAATTTTAAGACTTCGTAATACACGCTTCAGTCCAAGGAATGAAAAATAGAGTACCCTTGGATAATTATTTTTCTCTAAACAGTCGTACCCGCTTCTCACCCCTTACCACTGAAAAATTTCAATCAAATCTACTTTCTGTTCAATTTTCAAAGTGTCTATTTCGAATACAGTGTAATTATAAAAAATCAAATACATTTGATATAACTGAATTAACTGTTGACAAATAAAATACATCTATAATACATAATAATAAATTATGTATTTATATAAGATAAGTGTGTCGTTATATTAACACTATTTTTATAAAAAAATATTTAAAACTACAGACTGCACGATGAATTTTTAAATTGTTTTTTTTTTAATTTTATTTCAATTACTTTTATTTTTAAATAAATAATTTTGTAATAAATACATATCTTCATGGTTTTTTCAAATAAGTATGATTTAAATAAGTTGAACCTTAATTACACTGAAACTACTGAAAGTATCGAGTACTCAATTAAAAAGTATCGAGTAGTACCGAGTAGTCAAAAATAGCCATATTTTACAACACTACTTAGCTCCAAGCGATAAGATCAGTTCTGTAAATTTTTTTAAACCATCGTCTTCAATCATCTTATAAGATCGACAATTTTTTATCATCCACTCAGTAGTTGTACGAACTACTTCTTTCTTCGTGTCGTCGTCAACTTCTACCTTGGGTATATTTTCTAAAGTGTCCTTTAAATTCTTAAAGCATATATGCTTCACAAGATTAGAAGTGCTGTTAACATATTTGTAAACATTACTACAGGTTTTGCATGCCACAACGTTTTCTATACAACTTCCGCCTTTATCAACTTTTCCAAAAATATCCCAAACCTTGCTTTTTCCACTTTGCAGTATTATTTGATATTCTACTTTTATAATCTTTTCTTTAATTTCTGATGTTTTAAAAGCCTCAAATGGCGACGAAGGTTCTAACAACACTGATTCATCTGATGTACCCTACATTGTATTATTTTTAATTAGGCACTAATCCATAAAATTTTACAAAAATAAATCTTACCTCCATACTGAAAAAAATGTATTAGATAATGCATCGACCGACAGAATCCGTACGAACAACAATTAGTACTGAATACACCGATGCTGGAATGAATAGAGTGAATGCACAATCACTCATTGCTCTTGTAGTTTTGTTCTCTCTGTTATTGAATGTTGTGAGTTCGAGTTTGATCGTTTTATGGGACGAATGAATACAATCTTCGCTAAAACAAAGCACAACGAAGTACAACACAACTTCAGTGGCTGCATTCATTCATATTCAGTCAGTAGGCTTTTTGCACAATGAGTAACATCCCTGTAGGAAATGCCATTAGTAAAATTGTAGTGATTTACTTGTGACATTGTCAGTAGTACTACAGACAAAATGTGCCCCTGCCCATGTAATCTCCTATAGACATTTAACATTAACTGTCATTGAAAAACCACCAGTAGACATTTGAACCAAAGATTCAGCAGTAAATGTTAAATGTCAAAGTAAACCATATGTAGACATTTGCACCAAAGATTCACTAGTAAATGTTAAATGTCAAAGTTAACCATATGTTGACATTTGGAACAAAGTTTCACTAGTACATGTTAAATGTCAAAGTAATTCATATAGAGACATTTGTACCAAAGATTCAGTAGTAAACTTTAGTGACCCTGGTCTACATCTTTATAAAGGTGGGAGCAGTACACTTAAACGCATATATTTATATGCTCACTTTCTTCGAGGCTGGCTAAACCTTTTATTCATTTAATTAACAAAAAATAATAAATACTGGAATGTACATAAAATTAAATGCATTTAATTTTGACAATAGTTTCTCCAACACTTCTCCCGCAACGTCAATTTTGGAACGCCAAAATCTTCAAATTCTCCACAAAATCTTCACTTTCTCCCACAATATGCATTTCGCTGTTTTCTTGCTCACATTGCTAACTTCTATTTTTATATGATTGCTTGTTTTTTTTACACGTCTTTTATAATTTCTTTTACTTATTTTTTTATTTTTATAAAATAATTGTTATCATCTTTTTAACACACAAAAATTATTTTCACAAAACGAACGTAAAGTATTTCTACTCGCGCATAAAAGTAAAGTTGTACACTTTTTACCTTGTTCAATTGTCACTATAGAACAAGTGGTGACATAGAGACATATGGTGCCTGGCTGACTGCAGGGAAGAAACATTCATGAATGCGCATGTGTATTCATTGTACGAATGAATTCATGCAGATGTTTAATATATATGCAATGTTCTAATTTTGTATTTTATAAGAGGCTTCTGAAGGAACAAAAACAAAACTCAAGTTTTTGATAACGCTAGAACTGACCACAGACTGAAAAATGATGAAGTGAGTAGCACGTGGTTTAAACAACACTCCTGCTAGCTCTAACAGGAGCCTAAGCGGTGAAGTGGTCGAAAATCACTCGGCGGAAAATTGTAAATCAAATTAGCCTATGACACTTCCAAGGCATTGGTCTGACTGTCCACCAAGTTTGAAGAAAATAGGTTCAGTAGTTTAGGCGTGATGCTGGAACAAACAAACAATTTGTCATGCCCACGTTTGCCACGCCCACTTTTTGCAAACATTTTTTTCCAAAACCTTCTCAGACCAAATAGCTTTCAAACAAAAGAAAATAATTTTAAAATCGGTCCAGTGGTTTGAGCGTCTATAAAACACATACATACATACAAACATTTTTCCATTTTTATATATATAGATAGATAAGTAAGCCGGGTTGGAGAGCTCTTCTGTAACCCAGGTGATGGCTCTAGGGTGACTAGGGATGTTGTTTTTTTCGACAACATCCAATTGGGCGCCCGGCCACACCTCACCCGCTCGACTCAGAGCAGCCTTATACAGGTCTACTGATCTGGCATCACCGAAGTATAAGAGCTTTACTCTCCGCTGATGCCATCCTGCATCGTTGCAGATTGGTGGTTTGTCCTGCATTTCTCTACCGAGGTAATGAGCCATAATGTCTGATTGCACATGGCTCAATTTGTCCTTGAGGATGGATCCATCCTCACTACTTCTGTCTATAACAGCCATCAATATACTCTACTTTGTCACGTCATTGAAGGGCTTGGTGAGTGTCCTGTTGATGGTGACATTAGGGCCTCTTGCCTTTTTCGAAGGCAGGGGTTCATCAGGTTATCTGATTCTTTTGACTTTATTAGCCGTTAACACAGCTGAATTTGCCTTAGAAGCATCTATGACGCCTTTAGCCCAGGTAAGTGACTCTTCTTATTTTTCGGTAAGGGCCGAAAGCTCAACAGCCTCCAACTTCGTCAAAGCTCTGAGCGATATCCGGTGCTCATTTTTCTTCCGATTTGACGGTCGGACATGACGTTTACCCCTCACCGTACCACCTGTTGTAAGTATGGGGGGGAATTTTCACCATTTTTGGTGTGGTCGGCTTTGGCCAAGACCAACGAACGGAGCGTCGGACGATTAGCTGAATTTGCCTTAGAAGCATCTATGACGCCTTTAGCCCAGGTAAGTGACTCTTCTTATTTTTCGGTAAGGGCCGAAAGCTCAACAGCCTCCAACTTCGTCAAAGCTCTGAGCGATATCCGGTGCTCATTTTTCTTCCGATTTGACGGTCGGACATGACGTTTTCCCCTCACCGTACCACCTGTTGTAAGTATGGGGGGAAATTTTCACCATTTTTGGTGTGGTCGCCTTTGGCCAAGACCAACGGACGGAGCGTCGGACGATTGGGGAACCCCGCCCCATTGGAACACGAAGGCATCCCCTTCAAGAGAATTTATTTATTTTTTGTCTGTATTATCCCGTAATAGGTACTGCGATGTAGGCCTTCCAGACTATGTACAGATTTGTTTTGCGATTGCGTAATAGGTACTGCGTAATAGGTTTTAACTATCCGCTCTCTGATAAACACGACTGATCAGCAACAATTGTTTCGAGTACTATATCGAATTAGCAAGCGCGTAACCCATACGAATCCAATACTAAACCGAAATCTGGAAAACCATTGAATCATATACTTGAAGTTTTTGATGGCATTCTTAAAAAGTAATCAGTGCTTCTATACGATTTGAGACTGCCGCTAGATGTACATGATTTTACTTCAGTTATTCTCATTGTATTTAATACAATACAAAGCATTGAAAATAATTTGAATTGACCGAATAACAGGAAGCAAATTTAGGCGGAAAGAAGTTCGCTGGGCCAGCTAGTATACTATATATGTAAATGTATTAATCGTGCGGATATCTAGCAAAATAATTGGTAAAAACATTGCCTAATCTAGAAAATGCCGAAAAAATGTGTGTGTAGGACAAATAAACATATATTCCAAAATTTTTAAATATACAACACTATATCGTTCGAAAGGTCTAAGGTCTCCTCTTTCCAAATTCGTTTAGAGATTGAAAATGAGTTAATAATTAACGAATTAATTTTACCCGTACATACGGATTTTGGGGGTGTCCGGCAAATTTCACAGAACAAATGTTGTTCTACTGCCCAAGACCTATAAGAAAACCTGTAAGGAAAGGCAGGAAGTCGGCGGGCCGACTATATAATACCCTACACCTCCCTGACAATACGATAAGGGTCATTGCGATAATAATTTGGAATAATTGGTAAATGGGTAGGAACATATACATATATCTATATCTAACTCCGAACCGATAATCGCAAAATTAAGCAATATTCGTTCCTAAATAAAGAAACATCTTTCTAGAAAATTAAAAAAAAATTAAAATGTAAAGTACAACTTCGAAACGAAAAAAACAAACGTGAACGCGTAAGAAAATTTCGTGAAAAAAAAACAAAAAACGTTTAACTTTCTATTATGTAACTAATTTTCTTTGGTTTAAAATAAACCCATTCCTTAAACAAAATATTTCCAAGAATTTAATCAGATTCTTACTTGACACTTCCTGTTCAAAATTTTACAATTCGTTTCCGAACTTTGAAACTAGCACATTTATAAAGTAACGACCGTTACTTTTTTAATGGTCAAACAAATTATTGAAATTAAATTTTTATGAATTCTTTCGGTTGCCACCGATGCTTGAACTTTCATACGTCCAAACTTAAACAATCCTCTAGGCATATTAGCTTAGGTTGGAATTTTTTTAAAAAATCTCCGAAAATGGGTAGCGACCGTTACTTTGGAAACACCCATGTATATAACACAGTACAACATTTTTCAGCTCATTGATTTGGGACTCAATTCTGAATTTGGGACTCAAATATAGAAAAAGAGCAAAAATTCCACCTTGAGCAAAAAAAAATCGTATGACCGTTAAATTATTAATTGAGCAAACTTGACTAAACGAATGATGTAGAAGTTCTTATTTTTGGGGTTACTTTTACGTCCGATTCTTAGAATTGAGTCACTAAATCATATGTAATCACTGTGTAAGTTTTGCTCCCTCTTGAAGTCGTGTTTTTTTGTTATTTAGTATTAGTATACTCGGCAATAAATGAAATATTCTTGGTTTTTATTGCTGAAAGGCCAATAGAAACGGATTTTGCAAATCATCATCTTTATATTAAAGAAGTTTATTAATGGATGAAAAACTGGTTGCTGTAGCACGAAAGTCGGATTTGGTGGAAGTCAACTCGCAAATTGAAGAACTTAGGGAGGAGAACAAGCAATTAAAAGAGGACATCAAAAAACTCACATCTCGCTTGGAATTAATTGATCGCAAGAGTAGAGTGGCAAATATTATGGTAGGAGGTTTAAATTGCAACAACACTCACACTGCTAAAGCTGAATTCCTGGAAATATGTGCCTCGATGTTAAAAGTGGAAGCAAATGTTGTAACGGTGCGTAGGCTAGCGAAGAAAAATAACTTCCTATTCAGCCTTGAGTATGGGGTACAGGCCAATAATGTCATTGCTGCAAAAAGGAGACTGCAAGGGGTCCCCATATACATCCAAAAAGATTACACGGAAGAAGAACAATCCACGAGATACAATCTGCGGCTGGTTAGCAGAGCAATTACTAAAAAGAATGCAAACTTAAAAGTTAGACTTGGTGAATTTTGTATTTTTGTTGAAAACAAAAAGTATACGTGGTCGAGAGGAAAAGTGATTGCGCACTGCAACAATGATGCCGAGTATCTGTCTTATACTTTAGCGCAGTGTGAATATGTTGTCGAGGTAGCCACCAGGAACAATTTGCCTAATATATCGGCGCCAGTATCAAATACACAATAGCAATCCAATACAATTCAATTATTATCGTATAACGTAGCAAATTTTAAAAATTCTTTTAATTTTGGAAAATTTGCAGCGTATTTAAATAAATTCGACATTCTTTTCTTGTTTGAAACTCATGTTGTGTATGAAAAGCAACACGAATTTTTGTCTTATTTTCAAAATTATTCATTAAAGTGGATACCAGCCATAAAGGAACAAAGGGCCGGTCGTGCAAGTGGTGGTTGTCTATATGCTTATAAAAAGAATCTGCAAAGTCAGTATAATTTCAAATTCCTTAATATATCTAATAATATTGTATTAAAAGCCAAATTTGGGGAAGATTTGTTCTATATAATACCAAGATATCTAAACTGCACAAACTGGAACAATGAATTTGAAAAATTTAAAGAATTTTTGAATGAAATCAGCCCTATGAATTTCTGTATAGTTGGGGATTTAAATGCGAGGATCGCAGGTGAGCAGATTTTAGACAGTATGTTCATACAAGATTTGCCACATATTCGTGAAAATAGATGTTCCAAAGATAAAGTACTTAACTCTAACGGTAAAAAGCTTATAGATGTTATTGAGAATATTGGCGGCATCGTCCTGAATGGTAGAACTAATGGAGATTGCAACGGTGAATATAGTTTTTGTGGTGTCATGGGAAGCTCGGTCATTGATTATTGTATTGTGTCTCACAGTTTTCTTGTATATGCTGATGACTTCTCTATCGCACCCAAACCATATTCTGATCACATGCCATTAAACATGCAAATAAAAGTTCCATGCCTACCCGTTATAGAAAGCAATGAACAGTCACACTCAAGATTGCACTGGAAAAACAAATATATGCATAAATATGCTGAAATGCTAACTACAAAGACCAGAAACATAGATATGATAAGTGATGTATCAGTGGATGAGCTAGTAAATATTATATCGGACAAAATCAGAGAATCGTACCCCGAAAATACAAACTACAAGTTTTTTGAGCCAAAACAAAAGTGGTTCGACTGGAAGTGTGTCAAATCTCGTAGAAGCATGAAAAGAAAGCTCGGAGAGTATAGAAGATACCATACAATTCTCAACAGGTCGAAATATTATGAAGCTCGAGCCAAACATACACGATTATGCAATAGCAAGAAACTCGCACATTACAACCAGAACATAGAACGTTTAAATACGGTTAGTAGGAGCGCTGATTGGTGGGATCTTGCACGGAAAATTAAAACAAAACCACGGATAGTCAAAGACGTTCTGAGCGCGGAAGACTTTTTAATGCATTTTAGTAGTATGCTAAGGCCAACATGTGACCCTCCCACTATAAGCTGGTGTATGCCTTACGTCACTGACGCCTTGCTAGACTCCCCAATTGAAATGGTTGAATTGATGTCAGTACTGAAAACTTTGAAAAATTGTAGAGCGCCTGGCGATGACGGCATTAGTTATGAGTTCTATAAATACGCTCCGGCCTGCTTTGTAAGGGAAATCTTATGCACATTCAACAAAATATTTCTGCATGAAAAAATCCCCTCAAGTTTTTGTAGATCGATTTTGCTTCCGATTTTTAAAAAAGGGGACCCAAACATAGCAGCTAACTATCGAGGACTTTCTCTCATCGACTCTTTATGCAAAATTTTTAACACCATATTACTTAACAGGATCACCGAATGGACTGACAACAATAATATACTAAATGAATTCCAAGCTGGATTCCGGAAACATTACTCAACTGTGGATAATATTTTCAACCTAGTTAGTATCGCAAACATAGCCACTCTGAACGGGAAAAAACTATTCGCCTTCTTCGTTGATTTTTCATGTGCTTTTGACTCCATTCCTAGAAATAGTCTATTCTACAAGCTTTCCTCTCTCGGATTATCGTCAAAGATAATACGACTATTGCAGAATATGTACGAAAGTACTACATTTCGACTGGCAATTTGCTATCTGACTCTTTCCCGGTAGAGCTGGGTGTTAAGCAAGGTTGCATATTGAGTCCAGTATTATTCTCGCTATATTTAAATGATCTCGTAGATGTATTACCCGGCGGTGTAAACATCGCAAACTTAAACATAAAAATATTACTATATGCAGATGACATTGTATTACTCTCAAATTCCCCATCCGAACTGCAAACCATGATACATTGCCTGCACAAATATTGTTCAACTTGGCATCTCAAAGTTAAAAAGTCAAAAATAATGATTTTTCGCACTGGTACTAGAGTCTCAAGAACGCTTTGCTGGTACTATGGCGATGAATTAGTGGAAATTGTTAACAGCTACAAATACCTTGGAGTTGAGCTAACCTACAACTTGTCGTTTATAAAACATTTGAAAAACAAATTAAGCACAGCAAAACTTGCTGTTAATTCAACTTGGTCTAACTATATGAGACACCCAAAGATCACAAAACATAACAAACTAAAGATTTTCGATTCGGCCTCTAGATCAATAATGTTCTATGCAGTCCAAATTTGGGGTTTTCAAAAATATGAAGAAGTAGAAAAACTTTTTAGATATTTCATCAAAAAAATCTTATATCTTCCTGATAATACTCCGAACTACATACTCCATCTAGAAACCGGCTTCGCTGTACATCTCAACATTAAAACTCCATTTTGTTTATATAAATAAAGTATTAAAAATGGGACAGCATAGATTACCTCGTATACTGGCAGAAGAGATAATTTTACAAAATATTTGCTGGGCAAATCAATGGACAAAACTGTGCGATAAAATACAATATTCTCCAGAAAATACAAATATTCCTCTCTGTCTGGAATGGAACAATATACTGAGCGTGCTGAAAGTTTGGGAGCGTAACAATAATATTCGTGATGCCAGGTGTTCACAGTTCCATGATCTTTACCCCAGACTCAATTATGATGCATTGTTTTCTTTGACTAGTGAGTTTTCATCGCGTGCGACAAGTCTATTGATCAGAGCGAGAGGCGAACTGCTCGATTTAAATGCTAGAGCTTTTAGAACAAACACTGTGGGTATTTGCTCTGTATGCAATTTGGATGCCGCGGGAAATACTTTCCATTTTATTGGTGCCTGCCCTATATACAAACATTTTAGATTTACATATTTTGGTAAAAATTTCCTTAGTATGCACGAAGTGCTTGAAATATTAAATGGATTAAATTTCTCATCTTTGTACAACTATACTGAAGTATCGCTTAAATATAGAAAGCTAATTATAAACGAATTTGAACTCTAAACGAAAATTGATAATACTTAAATCGTTATTTAACGTTAAACATAAATGTCTGCACTATTAATTGTGTTTTTTCTTTTGGAACTTCTTATAGACTAGAAATGTGCCATTCTGGCTTACAACAAATAATGTTATGCCAAAAAATAGATATATACTTAATGTACGTGTATGAAATTATATTGAATTTAAACGAACTAATGTCAATATCAATATCTATTAAAATAATAATAAATATACAAAAAAAATAAACAATAAAACGAAAACATTTTTCATCCCCACTATCCACAAACAAACATCATAAAGAGATCGCAGCAACGCAAAAACTACATAACAGGTAGGTTATTAGCATTTATTATAAAAAAACAATCAATTTATATAAAACACTAGCCGGACCCGGTCCACTTCGTTGCCCCAGATTACCCATTTGACATGTAAGCGCACTAAAAACTTTATTTTATATCCGATAAATATGAAATTCGGCAGAAAGAGTTTCTTATCATATGAATGAACACTGTTAAATTTGGATGAAATCGGTTAAGATTTAGATATAGCCCCCATATATACGTTACCCCCGATTTGACATGTAAGCGATATAAAAATGTTATTTTATATCCGATCAGTGCGAAATTTGGCAAAGAGAGGTTTCTTATTACATGAAGGAATACTGCTAAATTAGGAGAAAATCTGTTCAGATTTAGATATAGCCCCCATATATACGTTAACCCCGATTTGACATGTGAGCGCTGTAAAAATGTTTTTTTTTTATATCCGATCAGTGCGAAAGTCGGCAAAAAAGAGGTTTCTTTCTACATGAAGGAATACAGCCAAATTCGGAGAAACTCGGTTTAGATTTAGATATAACACCCATACATATGTTACCCCCGATTTGACCTGTTAGCGCTGTAGAAATTGTATTTTATATCCGATCAGTGCAAAATTCGGCAGAAAGAGGTTTCTTATTACTCGAAGGAATACTGCCAAATTCTGACAAAATCGGTTCAGATTTAGATATAACTCCCATATATATGTTACCCCCGATTTGACATGTAAGCGCTGTAGAGACTGTATTTTATATCCGATCAGTACGAAATTCGACAGAAGAAAGTCTTTTTACATGAATGAGTATTCAGGGTAGATCGGTTCAGATTTATATTAAAGCTCCATATATATGTTCCTCCTGATTTGGTATCAAACCGCTATAGAATTTAGGAACGAATATTGCTTAATTTAGCGATTATCGTTTCAGAATTAGATAATATGTTCCTAACCATTTACCAATTATTCCAAATTATTATGGCAATGACCCTTATCGCATTGTTAGGGATGTGTAGGGTATTATATAGTCGGCACCGCCCGACTTTCTGCCTTTCCTTACTGGTTTATATATAGGGTATCGCCCATTAAGAAACTCCAATAACTTTTTTTTAGGGTATGGAACTAATTTTTCTTTCAATTAGTTTATAGCTCGTTCAATTTTATTAAATATAGCTTAATTAGTTTTAAAAATAATGGAATTTAAATGCTCCTTGCTCGTTGATGCATGTGAGGCATCTTACCAAAAAGTTGTTCAGTTGAGACAGGAGAAGCCGCAATTGTTTCTCGAATTGATTGCTTTAGTTCGTTCAAATTTGTATATCCTCCACCATAGGATGGGGGTATATTCATTATGTCACTCCGTTTGTAACACCTCTAAATATTGATCTGAGACCCCATAAAGTATATATGTATATTCTTAATCGTCGTAAAATTCTAAGACGATTTAACCATGTCCGTCTGTTGTAATCACGCTACAATCGATAATTCTTGAGCTAGGTGGCTGAAATTTGGTATAGATACTTCTTATAGCTGCAGGTAACTTGGGATTGAAAATGGGCGATATCGGTCCATATTTAGATATAGCTCCCATATAATCGTATAGCAACTAACTTGTTGTTATTCCTACTGTTCTCATCTACTATATTTTCCTACTGTTCTCATCATTTTTTTGTGTGTTTCGGTGTTATTTTCTTTAGGTTTGAATTATTTTGTGAGGTCACATGCTATCCATGGTGGAGGGTACTAAAGATTCGGCATGGCCGAACTTAACGCTTTTACTTGTTTGGTTTTGTTTTGTAGACTTCCTGTTTGCAATAACCCCACAAGAATAAGTAAGGTCAGGCGACCTGGGGGGCCAACTGAATGTGGAGCTTCTGGAATAATTCAATATCAGCTTATTGCGAAATTTTAGTTGCAATTCTCTCATTACAGGTCGGGCTATGTGAGTAGTTGCACCATCTTGCTGAAACCACACAGAGTTGAAAAAATTCTCACTCGGCGTAATGCTGGATAAAAAGACTCTCTCAACATGCTCAAGTAACGGCCTCCAGTTACCGTAACGGTGTGACCGTTTTCTTCGAAGAAGTAGGGCCCGACAATGCAGCGTGATGTAACTGCACACACACTGTGACACGAAGTGGATGCAATTCCGTCTCATGGAGTATCTGTGGGTTTGAAGTACTCCATATTCGACAATTTTCTTTGTTTATGTTGCCGTTTAAATCGAATTGGGCCTCGTCAGACATGAAAAGACAGTTCAACATGTTCCCGTCCTCTTCCACCATTTGAAGCATCTTCTGGCAAAATTCAAAGCGAATTGGTAAGTCTGCTGTGTTCAGTTTGTTGGCCATTTGAATTTTATATGGGAATAACTCCAAATCTTTGTGCATAATTGACTGCAATGTCTGTCTGCTTATACACAATTGAGCAGATAAGCTTCTTATAAGGCGTTCACACCAACCCGTTTTGGCTCATTGAGATGTTTTCGAGCCAAAACGAGTTGCTTTCCCCTTATAGAAATGTCAATTGAAACCGTCTCAATCGGCATGTTTTTCTCAATAACACGTCCCAAAACTGTATGTTGAAGTATGTGAACCCCCTTAATTTGTCAATCTGTCGCACACTGAACATATACATTTCAAATTTTGTCAACAATAAAAATGGAAGCAACAATTGAAATGGAATCTAGTGGCATTTTTGTGAGCACCAAATAATTTAACAATACTTTTTGGTACTTTCCATGTTTCTTTTTTATATTTTCAGTAAAATTTGTTTGTTCACAATAAGTTGACATATGCCATTTGAAAACATAATAAATGTCATAATTAAGCAGGCAACATGTGTGAACGGTGAGATGTTTTCCCAAAACAAATGAGCCAAAACGGGTTGGTTTGAACGCCTTATTATCAAAACTTTTGGATTATTTTGTATGGCAGCGATTGCTTCCTCCGTCCGAACTAAAGGTAAGGTATTCTATTGACTGTCTCATGCTCGAAAAAATTGTTAACAAGTCTCATTATGGTCCATCTGCTCAGAGGATTGCCGCCAAACGTGCGCCTATACTCTCTTTGAACCGAAACTACGGACTCCAGTGCGAGATAGCAGCGGGCAATCCAAATTTTTGTTTCAGTGTCCCAGTTATTCATTTAATTTAATAAAAATCAATCTGCAAAATAAAAAAATTAACCAGATTTATTAAATAGAAGAAAAGTTTTTTGAGTTTCTTTATGTGCAATATTCATCAGTCATCCTGTATATAGATAAATTGAAAACAATAAATAAAAATAAAACCATATAAAATCCATAACCTAAAACGTGCATAGCCAGTACATAAATGAAATTGCTGTATTATATACTAATAAATACATAAGGCAAGTTTTCGTTACAAGGTCATGATTCACAAGAGGCAATTCTGCCGACCATTCTGCCTATCATAGGAGAGAGAGAGGCAGGAGGAAAAGAAAGAGAAATTCCTTTCTCATCCTGAATAAAACAAGCTAGCGATTTTAGTTTAGCAGTTTGCAAAGAAAACTTAGGGGCTGAGTTAGGCAAACTTAACCGTAACGCCCCGTAGCGTAAGGAATCAACTGATTCAATCTGACATATGGAAATCAGTGTAAACGATTAGCCAACAAGTAAGAATGTTCAGTCGGGTAAACCGACTTATGAATCCCCTCACCTTGAGTCCAAAAAAATTTTCGTAAATAGAATTTTTTTGCTTTAATTAAAATATTAATAATTTAAATTGCATTTAATAATTTTAAATTGCATTTAATAACTTTAAAGTATGTACTGGTATTAAAGTTCAAAGCTGTTTACGTTTGGTACAAAATGGTCCATTTGTGTGGGAGGTACCAAAAGGGGCATCCCAAAAACGCCCACTTTTCTCTGGATTCTAGATGCTATAAAAGCGTTACACTGTACAAAATTTCAAGTATTTATATGCACTGGTACAAAAGTTATAAGCTGTTAACTGTGTAAAATGGTCCATTTGTGTGGGAGGTACCAAAAGGGGCGTGCCAATAACGGCCACTCTTCTCTAGAATCTAGGAGTGGACCAATATGGCCCATCTTCGAACTTAGCCGGAGATAGAGCAACATATGACCGCATACCAAATTTTAAGTCAATCGGTTACTCCTTCGAGAGTTATCGAAGGAATGGCGTGAAGTTAGAGTGGTTTTCATCCCCAAAGCGGGAAAACCTAGTCACTCAATGCCTAAGGACTACAGACCAATCAGTCTCTCATCGTTTTTACTGAAAACTTTGGAGAGACTGATTGAAATCTATATCAGGAATCGATTACACCCATCTTCAATCAGCAGAAGTCAACATGCGTACATCAAGGGTCGCTTTGTTGACAGTGCTCTTCATGACGTGGTGGGTTATATTGAGGGTAATCTAGGAAAAAACCAATACACTTTGGCTACTTTCCTAGACATAGAAGGAGCCTCCAATAATGTGAAGTTGGAATCGATACATAAATCCTTAATGGATGTGGACATTCCCCCTCTACTGGTTGAATGGATTGGTTCAATGCTAAACAGCAGAATCATAAACGCATCACTTGCAGAGGGCTCCATTAGGAAGATGGTAACCAGAGGAACTCCTCAAGGAGGTGTACAGTCACCTCTCATGTGGCTCTTGGTACTAAATGGAATACTCAGATCATTTGAGGAAGAAAGAGTGAAAGTTGTCGCCCACGCAGATGATATTGTCATCAAGGTTGGAGACAAATTTTTTTCGACTATCACCGATCTTATTCAGGGTGCTCTTAGGAGGCTATCTAGGTGGGCAACGGCAAATGGGCTTGGCATCAACTCCATGAAGACCGAGCTAGTACTATTCAGCAGACAGAATAAGATACCACATTTCACCAAACCTATTCTGGACGGAGTGGAGCTGAACCTGAACCTGATGGTGTCCTACTTGACCGGAAATTGAAATGGAAAAGAAACACAGAGGAAAGAGTCAAAAAGGGATTGAACGCACTATACTTGTGCAGAAACTCCATAGGTAAGAGTTGGGGTCTCAAGCCAAGTCCCATCCACTGGATGTATACAGCTATAGTGCGTCCTATAATTACCTATGGCTCAGTGGTATGGTGGAATCCAACAGAAGTTAAATTTCAGCTTAAAAAGTTAGAGAAAGTACAAAGAGCGGCACTCGACATGGTATTGAACCTACAACCTGTAGGCCTTTTTGTTAAGTGCAGTGCTACAAAATGCATTTTCAGACTCCGAGAAGCTCGTGTGTGGCCACTCGGCCATTCTCATTGAGGCATCAAGAATGTCTGATCTAAGGACTCTGGCAGGACCGACAGACTATTTGTCACCAGTTCAGAAATTCTCCTCAAATCTCGACATAATGATCCCACAGAACAGAATGGTCATGTGGCAACCTTCCTTTGGAGGGCCATGCAATATACACTGACGGTTCAAAGATGGATGTAGGCCAAGGGGCAGGCATTTTCTGCGAATCTCTTGGCATAAATACGTCCTACATGTTAGCCAATACTGCAAGACCTCAGTTTGATAAACCGACGAAAACTCGGACAAGATGTTCACATAACAGTCTATGTTGATAGTCAGGCTGCTCTGGGGGCACTGAAGTCAACCACTATTATGTCAGAGGTGGTTTATGAGTGCCGTTTGGAACTACAGCAACTGGCAGATGTAATCAGACTGTTCTGGGTCCCCGCAGATGTGAGATCGCGGGGAACGAGAAGGCTGATGAACTCGCGCAAAATGGATCAGCGATGGACGCTGCAAGGGTTGAGACATCACTATATCCCCTCTTATGCGAATTTTTCAGTAACATAGAGTGTTTCTACAAAGGCCTGGCAAACCAGAAATGTTCGAGCATATCTGACTGTAAAACCACTAAATCTCTCCGACTACTGTCGACCCTGTGAGGATGAGGAGGAACTGGAAACAATTGAACACCTTCTCTGTCAATGTCCTACTCTATCAAGACGAAGACATCAGAACCTAGGTAATTCCACGATACAAAATCTGCAATCTCTATCATGCCACCATATTGATAGAATAATGGGCTTTATAGGATGAGATAATTCGGCACATTAACGGCATAGAACCTCAATTATGCCTCAGCGTCATCGAAAATTTGGACCATCGGATGGAGGTGTGCCGCCGAGGTCGCGGCGGCCATTTTGTTCCATACGTAATTGAACCATACCAATATTATCATAATAAAAAGAAATGACAATAATTTCCTAAATAATTTGTGTTTTATTCAAAATCAACATCGGCCCTTAAAATTTAACCACCCTTTACATAGTATTTTTTGTATAAGTTGGCATGTAATTTTGCTAATTAAGCGTAAAGAGCTATATTTACAACTTGGTGTCTTTGGCGACACGCATAGAAATTTTACGGCAAAATTTTTCGTAGAATATTTTAATCCTTAAATGTCCTTTTAAATTTTTTTTCGAAAAAAGGGCCAAATTGACCCATTAGGAGGGGAGCTAGAGCGTTAAGAGCTTCCACAAAAATAATCCTCATAAAATTCCACTATATAACTCTGACAATAAGAAATCTCTAAGACATTAACTTACATAATTTTACATACTCAAAATTATATGGTCGCTATTCTGTTCCAAAAATGCATTTGGACAGTGTTATTAGAAATTAAAAAAGTTAGTGATAATGAAATGCTTCTTGCGTAAATTAGTAAAAAAATGATGAATGTCTTACAAATTAAAAATGCTATCATTTACTTAAGAACGAAGATAATTATAGATGTTGTGGTAGTATTTATATTATATATATTATATTAGAAAGGCTCTTCTTTTAACAGGCATATGCAAATGGGTTTCTCTATATGCGAAAGTCAACGCACACGACAAGTCGAAAGAAAACGTAAGCCTTTTGTCTGCATTTACATGATACTTTTTTTTAAGTATTAAGTACAATTATCGGCGTTTTGTGGGCGAGAGAGGCAGTCGGAAACAGGGGGAAAAAAGTATGCCGTACTCGTACTTATCGTACTCATCGTTTTGTGTTTTTCGTTCGCACTTGGAAACAACAACAATTCACACAGGAAAAGCCGAAACAAAACAAATGAAAATAAGTATAAGTATTGAAAAAAAGTACGTGTGTGAACGTAAATACTTTTTCAAAAGAGAATAAGTCGATAAGTTACATAAAAAAAAAGTACCATGTAAATGGGAACTTAATACTTAAAACAAAAGTATCATGTAAATGGGAACTAAACGTGTGCCACTTTTTTTCGAAAAATCCCCGTGTTTTGTCTGCAAATTTCCAGAGATAGCCCTGACCAGACTCATTACTGACAGAAGTCTGACTGCGCTCTTGCTTAAGTTACGTCCGACATTTCTTTTTAAACAAAAAATATCGCAAAGTATAAAAAAGCTGCTGAAGATTGGAATTAAATTTCCCAATCCCACAAAGAATGCTTAATATCATACACTTGTTTTCCAGCCGATGTTAAAGACTTGCTCCAAAGTATGACGTATTAAGTAAAAGAAACTGTAAATATGGACCAATACCACGCACAGGTAAACATGTTTCTACATATTCAGAATAAATTAATATCCAAATCCTTTCCTTTTTTAGCTGCTTTCTGTTGAGCAAGCTTTGCTTGCGACCCAGGACGATAATAACGTGCGGAATTGCGGAGTTTAAAGGACAATCTGATCGAGTTAATGGCGCTTACTCAGTGAACAGAGGAGGAAGACCGGTGTATTGGCATCGAGACGAATAATGAAATAGATGAGGAAATGCAGAAGTTTATGAATGAAATACAAGACATTGACCAAAAAGATGAATTGCAGAAACTCAAAGTATGGACTATATCCCTAAGGAAGGATATTTTGATAGATATGTAGATATTCATTTCATTTATTAACCACTTTGCACGATTGTACAATATTTTAAAATGACAATTGATATTTCAAGATTCAAATTCGCAGGCTTAGGCCGTATTTCATTTCATTTACATTTTTCATTACATTTTTGTCCCCTATCTGTGCCATTTATTTAACTTTTTCCCCACGGTTTATGTAGAAGAACCTATTTGGAAAAAACAATTTCTTAGCTTTAGTATATGCTGTAAGAGCTACCTTTGTACTCAGGGACTACATTCAACACCTTTTGCACCACTGTTCCATATTAAAGACATTTTATTACACTGTGCTTCTAAAGTACGAATTTTTATACATATCTGGGACTATTTTGTTCCCTTTTTTTCCCCGCTTACCACATTTAACCATTTTACCGTATTTAACTTTTTTGCTTCATTGTACCATATTTAACCCTTTTTGCTCCACTAAACCATATTTAACACATATTTCCCCTCTGTAACATGTTGAACAATTTTTGCTTGCCCCAACTGCATCATAATTTTAACCTTATTGCACCACAGTGCTACATAATTGCAGTTCATCATAACTTTAACCTTTTTGCACCACAGTGCTACTAAAAGCATACATTTAGAAAAACATTCTTATTTCATATTTAACTTACCCTCTCTCCCTGCATCCATATTTGTACCCACTGTACTAAATGTAAGCTTTTTGACCCACTGTGCTATATTTAACCTTTTGGGTCCACTGAATCAAATTTAACACCTTTTTGTCCTACTATATTTTGTCCACTATCTTTAACCATTTTTGCCCCACTGTACCATAGTTAACACATTTTTGCCCCACTGCTCCATAGTAAACGCTTTTTGCCATACTGTACCATACTTAACCCATTTTGTTCCACGTTACCATATTTTACTATTTGTGCCCACTGTAACCGTTTTTGTCATACTGTACCATAAATAACAATTTGTGTCTTACTGTACCATTCTAACACATTTTTTCCCCACTGTTCCATAGTTAAATCGTTTTCCCCCACTACCACATTTAACCCATTTTGTCCCACGTTACCATATTCAACTAATTGTGCCCCACTGTACTATAGTTAACCCTTTTTGCCCCACTGTTTGCCCCACCCTCTTTGATCCACTGTACAATATTTAAGACAGTTATGCCCCACTGTACTGTATAGTTAACCATTTTTGTCACACCGTACCATATCTAACCCTTTTTTCCCCACTGTATCATAGTAACTACATTTTTGCCCCACTGTTCAATAGCTAACGCTTTTTGCCCCACTGTACCATTTTTAACCCATTTGTCCCACTTTACCATATACATATAACTATTTTTACCCTACTGTACCATAGTTAACCCTTTTTGCACAACTGTGCCCCATTCAACTCTTTATCTCACTGTACAAGATGTTTACCCACTGTATCATATTTAACAAAATTTTGTCTCACTGTACCGTACTCGTATTTAAAATGTGTCTCCAGGCTAGCGTACTTAAACCTTTTTCCCCGACTGTAACATATTTAATCATATTTTCTCCACTCCACTACTTAACAGTTTTTGACCACAGTGCTTCTAAAACCATATAAACTCTTCAAATCTCATGTTTAAGTTCTAATTTTGGCAGATTGTTCCCTTTTTCCCCCCATGCTCCATAATTAACCCATCGTGTCCCACTGTGCCTCTTAAAGTTAGAATTACTAAAAATCGCTTCCAATCTCTAGTTTATGTTCCAAAAGTTACCCTGGAACCATTGATCCATGTTTGACATTTTTAAGTCACTGTACTATATTTTACACTTTTTGCCCCACTGTGCCCCGAAAACTACGAATACAAAAAGAAAACTTAATACCCCGATCAGTTGTCATAAAGACACTCGCTTCAATTTTCACCATTCTAATATTAGGCTTCAAATTTGGCGGTGGTGCCATATTTATACCTTTCTGCCACACAGTACCTCTAAATTTAAAAAAAAATCACTCCTTGTTCTTGTCCAAGAGCTACTCTCACACCAAATTTCACCATTCTAGCTCTTGCCATTTGAATTTGGCTGATGTACCACATTTATCACTTTTTACCCCACTGTGTGCAATTTCTGAGTCTACCTCCTAAGGGCTACCCTCATACCAAATTTCAAGATTCTAGCTCATTTCGTTTAGATTTGGCGGTAGTACCATATTTATCCCTTTTTGCCCCATTGTGCGGCTAATAGTACGAATTTCGAAAAATCCCGCCTTATTGCTCGTCTACATCCCAAGGACTACCCTCCCACCAAATTTCATGATTCTATTTTATATATATAGATTATATTCCAATTCGTAAATTGCTTACGCTATAGACGTAAGGTCATGCGAACGAACCTTAGAGAAACCAAATTCCTGACGAAAGTGAGTGACTAGTTTTCTATCGCTTAGATTTCGTTCGAGATAGAGAAACAGGCTACTAATAATTTATTAAGTAAGTAAAATTTTTCCCCAAACTTTCCGTTTTTAGTTATACCTTCCATTTCTTTTCTATTTTCAGAAAGCTTTTGTTCTTTGACATTTGACAAGTAGAAACTACGCCATTACTAAAAGTGGAACGATACACGATCATCGAACGATACAAAACGATCGAACAAAAAAACGATACGAACGATACAAAATCATCTTGACTGATGAGGCCCATTTCCACCTCGGTGGCTACGTCAACAAGCAAAATTGTCGCATCTGGGGCTCGGAAAACCCAACACGGGGCAAAATCGCCTTTTTTGATATGTTTGAATCGAAAGAAAATATATTTGGAACACAAATTTGTAAATATTTTATATTTCTTAGCAAATAAATTTTATTTGAAAATCAATAAAATATATTTGGAACGCATATATTAACATATTACAACAAATTATATTTGCAAACTAAATTTCTCAAATAAAATATGTGTTTAAATACAAAAAAATTATTATTTAGGAATTTTTCCAAATATATTTTATTTAAAAAAGATTTCCAAAACTTTTGCTGAGTTTTTCAAATTTCGGTTTCAATTTTTCCTTGGTTTCGAATTGTACCTCCCAGTTATGATACCATATGCAGCATTACCTTCTGTTTTAAATCAATCATTTAAAATTTCTGAGTATTCCAAGCCATCATTAGTTGTCAATTCTCTAAGTACTTTATATTGACCCAAGATTATATGATTTCAATTATTATTTTTTTTACGAACATTAAAAATTTCTAAAAATTTAACTTTGAATTACTGAAAAATTTGACACTATTTATGTATTTTATGAATATTTAAATGCAAATAAATATTTGTTTCACAAATAGCAGTCACATTGGGATGTAAACAAATATTTGTTTAGAACAACATCTTCCCAAATACACAATTTTTGTATGTACCAAATATTGCATGCTTAGAGTCTACCCTAAACATATATATGTTTCAAGCCGAATATGTTTGGGACAATATACTACAGAAGCGACATTGTTAAGAAGCCTCTCCATCCTCAACGCGTGACTGTTTGGTACGGTTTATGGTCCGGCGGGGTCATTGGACCTTACTTTTTCGAAAATGAGGTTTGATCAACAATTACGGTGAATGGATTACGCTATCGAGAGATGATTAATGATTTTATATGGTCGGAGTTGGATGGTACTGATCAGGACAACGTTTACTTTCAACAAGACGGCGCTACGTGCCACACAAGCAACGAAACCATTGCTCTGTTACGGGAAAAGTTTCCGGACGGTGTTATCTCTCGAAGAGGTGATCACAATTGGCCATGGAGATCTTGTGATTTAACACCTTGCGACTTCTTCCTTTGGGGCCACGAGAAAGATAAGGTCTACGCCAACAGCCCAGCGTCGATTCAAGACCTCAAAGATAAAATTCGTGAGGCTATCGAGGACATAGGGAGTCACTTTGCGATTTGGTTAGTCTGCATTTACATGATACTTTTTTTTCAAGTATTAAGTATACTTATCGGCGTTTTGTGGGCGAGAGAGGCAGTCGGAAACGGGGGGAAAAAAAGTATGCCGTACTCGTACTTATCGTACTCATCGTTTTGTGTTTTTCGTTCGCACTTGGAAACAACAACAATTCACACAGGAAAAGCCGAAACAAAACAAATGAAAATAAGTATAAGTATTGAAAAAAAAGTACGTGTGTGAACGTAAATACTTTTTCAAAAGAGAATAAGTCGATAAGTTACTTAAAAAAAAGTACCATGTAAATGGGGACTTATGGAAAATTTCATGAAAAGGATATGGTCCTGTAAGCGTGGTCGTGGTGGCCATTTGGCTTATGTTGTCTTTCATTATTAACGGCATACCTTCCTCTTTATTATGAAATAAACATCCGATCATTTATCTCAAAAAATGACAATTTTTTTGAATACTAAAATAACACCTCTTGTTGGAAAACCATTTACTAAAATTTGACAATCTTTCAGCAGAAGAGTATTCAGCAACATGAGCTGCAAGTAGCAAATACAGGCTAAGCCAAATAGTGAACGATTTCATTAATTTATTTAACGATTTAATTAATGCTATATATAGACAATTTTTTTGTTAATTTAGAAAAGTTGGTATGGGAGAAAACGGTTTATATTCTGCACTGTATATAGAAAATGCTAGGTCAGGGAAGGAAAAAAAGAAAATTCAATTTTTTTCAATTTTCAGTAAAGGCAAAATCATTGAAAAATATTTATCAGTCTTCTTTTATAACAATATTAAAACGCAACTTTGTTGTGAGACACCCTTTTTCTACTATACTAAAGGCCGGGCTCCAAATTTCGTTTACAATTAATGTTGCAATACCATACTACGCATAAAAACTGTAAAGGTTTTAATATTCTAGCTTTGCGATTGGAGAAAATGTGGCTTACTTTTGAAATTTATACATATAAAAAATGATGTAGCATATCAGTGAATATTTTTGGGTCGTTTTTTCGAGAACATTCACTAGGAAGTTTCCTTTAAGATGAATATAAATATGTTATACTTCTTTTAAATAACTTCGTCTATAACTCCAAAATACGACATATAATTTTTTCCCAAAAAAATTACAAAAAATCTAATTTTTTTGATTTATAAGCTATTTAAGCTATATCGGATAATTTTTTTCATTGTATTGCAAATTTTTTTGCGTATTCAGAAAAGTTTAAGTGAAAGGAATCTGTGCATATTCTACTCCGATATTGACGGAATACTAGCACTAGGTCGACGAAATAAAGACAAATTCAATTTTCAAATGCAGATATCCCGGATATCTTATCTAATCTTAAAAAAGCGGACTTATCTAAATTTTAATGAAACACTGGAGGCCTAAATTCGAAATGTTACATCTCTAATACCTCTTCTACAAACATGCTCTGAACGTTAACGTATACTACAACCATGCCATCTAGATTCCAGATGTCCTCGTAAAGCGGACAATTACAAATGGCACGTAACCAATATTCACAAGTAATACTATCGCTACTGTAGTTAAGGCCACGTCTATGCAAAAATGCAAAACGCACGTTAGATATGAATCCCAACGTCACCTTTCTCCCGTCGCCATCTGGTTTGCTATTTAGATTGGACGCATTCGCGCAAATGCGCTTTCAAGTACAGTCAAGATTTGCACGGGCACGCAGACTCAAATCACTACTCCTTGGTACGAAAGTAACTTAGGGTACACTGTTCGTCGCACAGACGAAAAACTCGTCTCAGATATGGTCTGTCGTAAACTCCCTGCAAACATGTGGATGTGCATTTCCCACTTCCTTGAAAAAAATTACTACTTCGACACATTCAGTAGTTAATATATCGATAGTTTAGCGATTACAGCAACAAAAAACAGATTTCTACATTTCATTTCCTAAATTGAACTCTTATGACTCTCAGTTCTCTCATGGCGACTGCGGTCGTTCAATGGTGGTGGGATGCAATTCTCTCATGGCGACTGACATGGCTTTGAAACTACAAGGTGGCACAAAAGTAACCTTTCGATGTTTTGTGCCAAAGTCACCGACCGATTATTGGTCAATTAAATAGTCAGCAATATTCCGCGTTCTGGAGCAGTGTAGCGTAACATTGTTTATTAACGTGTATTTCGCATGTGTTTACTACACAAATGTCAAAACAGAACTGACATTAGGGGCCAATCGCAAAATTTATAGCATTTTCTGATAGGAGGATTACTTTTGCGCCATTTATAGCATTTTCTGATAGGAGGATTACTTTTGCGCCACCTTGTATGAAGTATTTGTGGAGCAATGCAAGAGCCTTAGACTGGAAGCAGGTGGTCGTGAGTTCAAACCCTTGCTCAGGCAAAAATGTTTTTTTGCTTTCGCACACAATCGATATTCTCACTTGTGGAAGTCACTGAATAGTTACTTGTTGGGTGTATCGTAGTTAACAAAATGCTTCGAATTTGTCTGACATCAGACATGTCTGCACAAAGTCGGATCGCTTACGACAATTTTTACCGACTTCGGACAGAATTCAGTTCGACACGTCTGAGGGAATTTTGTATTTTTTGTTCCGACGAACAGTGTCCTGATTTCTTGAGTGGTTGTCCAAAATGGTAGGAGTAGATGTAGGTCATCGAAATTTTGCATAAGTAGTTTTTATAAGCTAATTGAGGTAAAAACAAATTTTGGACCAAATCCGTCAAAGGAGACGCTCACCTACCGCATATCCCGAAAAGCAAAAATACAATATTTTCTAAAACTGCCCACCAAATTCAACCAAATTTTGCTCAACATACTTCTAGGGTGTTTTAAATTATTGCATGTAATCGCTGAAATTGCAGTTAGGATTAAATTATCCTCAAAATATCCTTACAAAAATTACTTAAAATGCAATATGCGGCATATTTTATTGTCAGAAATATAATTTCTTTCGATTTTCCTTCAATTCGAAATATTTTTTTTTTTTTTCAAAATTTTGATTTTTAACATGTTTTGTTCAGATATAAACACAGTTTCTCGAAAAAATAAGTCTCTCGAAATTCGCAGCTACAGTTTATTTACTTTAAAACTACTACGTTATAGGTAAATATCAAAAAATATCGTAGGTAAACTGTAGTTATAAATTGCTTTTCCGGTCCACTTGTACACACAAATTATCCTAATGGTATTTTCTATATGAGTTATATTTGGACCAAAAAATAATGTTGTATTGCAGAAACAGTGTCGTACACAACTAGTTACAGGTCTTGCAATTATTTATGAAAAAATTAAACCTTAAAAGAGCATACAAATTTTAAATTATTTAATGTGATAATTATACGTAGGTACATAACTTCAATGTTGAAGCCCCATATCTCTGAAACGGCTCAATGCATCTAAAAAATATTTTATGTGATTTCTAATTTAACTGTTCTTCATCGAGTCGTGCAACTAAATTTAAAAATTCCAACATCAACTGTAGGTCACCATCACGACACTGTGCGACGTGTCGGTACTTAATATCTGATGTAATTTTTTTTTGAAGAATTTTGTGTGATAATTGTGCTTTTGCGTTGTTGCTTTGTGTTTTTTTTGTTTTGTTCTCATTTTTGCTAGTTTTAAAATTATTTCGTGATGTCAAGATCAATTAACAAATATTTTGTGAAAGACCAATACTGCTGTGAACAAGTTATGTTTTGTACGACTCCTTAAAGGCATTATTATTTATTTGCCAAGTTAATTTGGTTATGAATTTTTATACCCTACACCACACTGTGGTACAGGGTATTATGACTTTGTAATCACTTTCTGAGTCGATTTAGCTATGTCCGTCAAAGTACAGGTCGCAAATATGGCCCGATCTTGACGAAACTTTACACATATCTTTTTTTTGGCCCAAGGACTATCCCTATTTAATTTGGTTAAAATCGGTTCAGATTTGGATATAGCCCCCATATATATGTTAGCCCCGATTTGACATGTAAGCGCTGTAAAAACTTTATTTTATATCCGATCAGTATGAAATTCAGCAGAAAGAGGTCTCTTATTATATGAATGAACACCGTTAAGTTTGGAAGAAATCGGTTCAGATTTAGATATAGAACCCATATATACGTTACCCCCGATTTCACATGTAAGCGCCATAAAAAAATTATTTTATAACCGATCAGTGTGAAATTCGGCAGAAAGAGGTTTCTTATTACATGAAGGAATACTGCCAAATTCGGAGAAAATCGGTTCAGATTTAAATATAGGCCCCACATATATGTTTCCCCCCGATTTGACATGTAAGTGCTGTAGAGACTGTATTTTATATCCGGTCAGTACGAAATTTGACAGAAAGAAGTTTCTTTTTCAATGAATGAGTATTCAAGAAAAATCCGTTCAGATTTATATAACCTCCATATATATGTTCCTCCTGATTTGGTACCAAAGCGCTATATAAGTTGTACTTTACTTCCGATCAAAATCAGAAAGATGTTCCTAATTTTTTTTATATAAGCGCTATTTTAGAGACCTGAAAGGCTTCAGCGGAAATGAAAATTAAAACATTACTTAAACCAATTATTCCAAGGTAGTACCAATTATTCCAAGGTAGTACCTACCTAACCTACCCTGCATATATTATTTATATTGTGTACGACCAAAAATCGGACTATTTATTGTGTTAAGGCTAATAATAACCACAGTAAATGCAAATATGTGGAATATTATTATTAGTTCAATTTTTAATTCCACACATTATATTAAACTCCTCTTTGGAATAAGCGTTGACGTGGCGGGGGAGCTAAGTACTTTCGTAAAAGAAAGGAAACTAATTATTCCAACTATTCAAAATGAAATTCTTAATGTACATTGCCGAGGTGGTGTAGGGTATTATATAGTCGGCCCCGCCCGACTTTAACCTTTCCTTACTGGTTTGTATTATTCTATAATTTGGCAGTGGGAAATATAAATAAGAGAATACGAGCAATAATTTTTTTTAGAAGTATTAATTTTAACTAAAGTTAGGAAAGTAACAAAATAACAACAACAAATACTCAAAAACTGTAGTTTTTCTAAACCCTTGCTTCAGATTAAGTAATATATTTGGTCAGAATTTGACCCGTCGATATGTTAAGAATTCGGTCCGATTCGTTGGCTAAAACATCTGTAATTTATATGACATTCGGTCAGCAATCGGACCGATTCAACGGACAAGATATCCTAATTTTGTATGACATTTGGCAAGAATTGGTTCCGATTTCGCACGACACGTAAAATTCAGAATTTCCCAGGAATTTAGTTCAGAAGTCGGTACGAATGACGGTTCCGACAACATGACAACCACTTCATGTTTTTTTGGTACCGATATCGGTCTGAAATCCGATACGAAATCGGATGATTTATCCGATTATCTAATCGATTTCGGACCGAATTCTGAACATTTTGTTTGCTGGGTTCTTAAGTAAGAAAGCGATATTTCCCGCGATGATGTTCAACATCTTGTAGTGACGCTGTTGTGACTTCTTCGATAGAAAATGTTTGCAGGGTACAATGCCGTAATACTCAATAATGTCACAAAGAGTAAATAATGGACAAATCAAGAACATTTTTATTTAATATTTCTCATATTTATACCCTACACCACACTGTGGTACAGGGTATTACAGGTTTATTTCATGGCAGATGTTTGCAATACACTGAAAATAAAATGTTAAATAAAAATAATGAAAAAGTTTCTTCAATTGTTTTAATTGAATTGATGCAATTATTCCATTTAAAACTATGTACTACATCAAAACAATGAAATTTCTTACATCATTCTTTCATCACATTCATACGTTTTGAAATTTCAAAATGATTGGATGTAAAATACAGCTTTTGTATTTCAAAATTTTCTAAAATTTCTACCAAAATCGTTTGAAAACTTCCATTTTTTATTTAACGAAAAACATAAGCATAAATTGTTGTTGTAAGGTATTATTTATATTTAAATAAAATTTTTAATTGAATTTTTTATTTGGTTTCCCTTTCTACTAATCACTTGAAGAACGTTTTTTAATTTTCCGATTTTGGTGCAGACGTTTGTAAGGCATTAAAATACTAGACCCAGATCTAGAAACACCTTAAAGTATACGGATAGACTCAAAATCACCTGCTGATTCGATCTAGCGAAGTACAGGTCGAAATTCTGGACAAAATTCTGAAGAATTTTTGCACGGACAATATTTTCGCAACGAGGGCGAACGGTATAGAATTTGGAGAAAATAGGTGCAGACTTAGATATATCTCCCATATATTTGACATCAAAGCGCGCCCTATAGAAGTTGTACTTTATATCCAATTGTTTTTAAATTTAGCATGGTAAAGTTTCTTGTTCCATGGACCAACTTTGCCGAATTTGAAAACAATCGGTTCAGATTTAGTTATAGCTCCCATATATATGTATGTTTTCTCCGATTTGGCCTTTTAGCCCTATAGTAAATTCTGCATGGTAAAATTTCTTTATCCATGGGCCAACATAGCTCAATTTGAAGATTAAGATATAGCCTTCATATAGAAGCTGTAGTTGACATCCAATTGTTTTGAAATTTAGCATGGTAGAGTTTCTTGATCCATGGACAGGTTCAGATTTAGTTATATATGTATATGTTGTTCGTCCGATTTGGCTACAGAGTCAGAGACATACCAAATGTAAATTGTGTAAACAAATTTTAGTTGAAGTATACATTGGATATTTCATTGTTATCCAATCTTACTAGAGTGGTGTAACGTATTATATAGTCGACACCGCCCGACTTTAGCCTTTCCTTACTAGCTTCTTGATTGGAATGATTATAACCTTATTTTCTCTTCAATCGAATTATTATCTTCTAAGTTTTCAAAGAGGCCTTTCTTTTCTCTTATTTCACTGTGCAAACAAGAAAACGAGACCAATTGGACATGATAGTGCATCACTGGTATATGAAAACCCCCAAAGGGTTTTGCAATGTTGGCTCGAATTTTTTGTTTAATGGTGGCGTACAGGCATTAAGATTTAGGTTCCCCGAAAAATCCCTGGATGTCCAAAAGCACATAAAGTATTAACACATTGAGGCCTTAAATACCTATATGCAATTCCTATTTTTATACCCTACACCACACTGTGGTACAGGGTATTATAAGTTTGTTTCACGGCAGATGTTTGTAACACCTGAAAATAACACAGCTAAAAGTATACCGATCGACTCAGAATCACTAACTGAGTCGATTTAACGATGTCTGTCCGTCCGTCCGTCCGTCCATGTAAAGTTGTTCGTCGACTACAGGTCGCAATTTCACACCGATCGTTCTGAAATTTTGCAGTTTAGAGTATTTCACGGCTGTTAAGATCGCTATTGAATTTGGTTGAAATCGGTTCAGATTTAGATATAGCTCCCATATATATCTTTCGTCCGATTTGGCCCTTTAGTCCTATAGAAGCTGTATTTTACATCCAATCGTTTTGAAATTTAGAATGGTAGAGTTTCTAGACCTAAAACCTTACATCCGATCGTTTTGAAATTTAGAATGGTAGATTTTCTTGATCAATGAACCAACATTGCCGAATTTGAAGAAAATCGGTTAAGATTTAGCTATAGCTCCCATATATATGTTTCGTTCGATTTTGCTCTTTAGTCCTGTAGAAGCTGTATTTTACATCCAACCATTTTGAAATTTAGAATGGTAGAGTTTCTTGATCCATGAACCAACACTACCGAATTTGAAGAAAATCGGTTAAGATTTAGCTATAGCTCCCATATATATGTTTCGTCCGATTTGGCCATTTAGTCCTATAAAAGCTGTATTTTACATCCAATCGTTTTGAAATTTAGAATGGTAGAGTTTCTTGATCCATGAACCAACACTACCGAATTTTAAGAAAATCGGTTAAGATTTATCTATAGCTCCCATATATATGTTTCGTCCGATTTGGCCCTTTAGTTCTATAGAAGCTATATTTTACATCCAATCGTTTTGAAATTTAGAATGGTAGAGTTTCTTGATTCATGAACCAACATTGCCGAATTTGAAGAAAATCGATAAAGATTTAGCTATAGCTCCCATATATATGTTTCATCCGATTTGGCTCTTTAGATCCAATCGTTTTTACACCCTACACCACACTGTGGTACAGGGTATTATTTAAGTATAAAATGTCCCAAAAGTAAATTTATTACAAAGAGTAAATAATGGACAAATCAAGAACATTTTTATTTAACATTTCTCATATTTATACCCTAAACCACACTGTGGTACAGGGTATTACAGGTTTATTTCATGGCAGATGTTTGCAATACACTGAAAATAAAATGTTAAATAAAAATAATGAAAAAGTTTCTTCAATTGTTATACCCTACACCACACTGTGGTACAGGGTATTATAAGTTTGTTTCACGGCAGATGTTTGTAACACCTGAAAATAACACAGCTAGACCCACCTTAAAGTATACCGATCGACTCAGAATCACTAGCTGAGTCGATTTAACGATGTCTGTCAGTCCGTCTGTCCATGTAAAGTTGTTCGTCGACTACAGGTCGCAATTTCACTCCGACCGTTCTGAAATTTTGCAGTTTAGAGTATTTCGCGGCTGTTAAGATCGCTATTGAATTTGGTTGAAATCGGTTCAGATTTAGATATAGCTCCCATATATATCATTCGTCCGATTTGGCCCTTTAGTCCTATAGAAGCTGTATTTTACATCCGATCGTTTTGAAATTTAGAATAGTAGAGTTTCTTGATCCATGAACCAACATTGCCGAATTTGAAGAAAATCGGTTCAGATTTAGATATAGCTCCCATATATATCTTTCGTCCGATTTGGCCCTTTAGTCCTATAGAAGCTGTATTTTACATCCGATCGTTTTGAAATTTAGAATAGTAGAGTTTCTTGATCCATGAACCAACACTGCCGAATTTGAAGAAAATCGGTTCAGATTTAGATATAGCTCCCATATATATCTTTCGTCCGATTTGGCCCTTTAGTCCTATAGAAGCTGTATTGTACATCCGATCGTTTTGAAATTTAGAATAGTAGAGTTTCTTGATCCATGAACCAACACTACCGAATTTGAAGAAAATCGGTTAAGATGTAGCTATAGCTCCCATATATATGTTTCGTCCGATTTTGCTCTTTAGTCCTGTAGAAGCTGTGTTGTACATCCAATCATTTTGAAATTTAGAATGGTAGAGTTTCTTGATCCATGAACCAACACTACCGATTTTGAAGAAAATCGGTTAAGATTTAGCTATAGCTCCCATATATATGTTTCGTCCGATTTGGCCCTTTAGTTCTATAGAAGCTATATTTTACATCCAATCGTTTTGAAATTTAGAATGGTAGAGTTTCTTGATTCATGAACTAACATTGCCGAATTTGAAGAAAATCGGTAAAGATTTAGCTATAGCTCCCATATATATGTTTCATCCGATTTGGCTCATTAGATCCAATCGTTTTTATACCCTACACCACACTGTGGTACAGGGTATTATTTAAGTATAAAATGTCCCAAAAGTATATTTATGTAAACAATTTATATATGAATTGCAAAATTTATATTTCAGAGTTATTCAATATTACGAGAGTGGTGTAGGGTATTATATAGTCGGCCCCGCCCGACTTTAGCCTTTACTTACTGGTTTTCATTATTGCAGTGATTTTAATAGTTATGTAAGAGCTAATAATCTAAAAATGTAAATGTACTTACATAACTCAAAGGGGATGCGAATAGCTATTCAATGTCCAGCCTGATGTCAAACCGCAGTGACCAAAGCAATTGTCGCACTTTCAGTACTGAAAAAAATATTTTAAGAACTATGAGCCTACAAACTGATGTGCAGACATACAGATCTCCAACGGATGTGATTTTACGCCAAGTAATTTTGGACCACTTGGACGCTGAGTCTCCTGCAAGAGCTAGAAAGCTGAAACTTTGCATGTGGATAGACTCAAGTGTTTTATATACCCCGGACTTTTCACACAATCGGATTTGGGCCAGTGGTCAGTTCTCGCGTTACCAAAACGTAAGTGTTATTTTCATCCTCTTATTAGAAACAAACGTTAATGTTTGTAATTATGTAGTACTATACAACGAAAATTAACCCTCTTGACTACTGAGACCTCCTATTAGAATATGCTGAAAGTTTGTACACGTATTGTTACGAGTGTGACTTTATATTATTGATTGATGTTTGTTACGATGCCAAGAAGAGATCATGCTAACATTGGACGGCGTTCTCGCGTTTCCGAAATGTCGCAGAAAGTCGCATGGAAGAGATACGTGCAATTGAACGAGAATCAGCTCGAATCAGAATGAATCAATGTCAGACGCGACAGCCAGAAGCCATTACCGAAGCTTACAATGAGCAACAACGATTGAGAAGGGAAGTTAGTGCTCGACAAATTGATGAATCAAGATTAGTCCGTGCGATTTCTGAACGACAACCTTGGCAACAACAAATTACTCAAGTGGACATTGAACTTGCCGCCTTTCGATATGATCCAAACATATCAGACCAAGTATTAATATCAGTGGTTTAATATCGATTCCAACCGCCATTTGCTAGTTCACTCCAACAAAATATGAGCCCATTACTAATGTGTATCTGAATATAAGTCATAATTATCGTAACAACCATTGCACACTGGTCCCAAATCCATTTTTTGTGGCATAAATATGAAGGAATGTATATACAGCCCTAAAAATTTGCACACCTGTTGGTCATAACTCACATAACAAATGAAAAAAAAAATTGGGCCAATCTGGAAACTCCCACTGCCACCTCCCACACAAGCTTGATGTCTGTACGCTAAGTTCTGGTTGTAAATATGGTCCAATTAGCATGGATATGTTTTTGTTATCAAGGACCAACCATATTTAATTTGAAGAAGAAAAGATTTGGATATAGCCCTCATACAAATTTGCCACCGATTTGGAAAATATGGACCCTATGGTGTACAAAAAAAGTGAATAATACAATACCTCTCGATGTTATAAATAAATTAAATTTTTATCATAACGGCATGCATTTATGATTGTCTCTTAGAAATGCAAATACTTGATAATAATGGATCCGAAGAATCCATAGATCTGTGAAAAATTAATGCAGCTATTTTGTCAGACGGTCAGTTCTGTATTATTACACTTATAAAATTTGTTCAGTGCCTCCGAAGCATTTCCCCTAAGCTGCCAACAGGAAGTGCAGAAGCGACAAAAATCTGAGAACAATGCGCTAATATTTTAAGGAAAGTTGTTGACAAGTATATTTTTTCCATGTGTAACAGTGTCCATGTGTCTCAAGGTCCATGTGTAACAAGGTACATGTGTAACAAGTTTGTGTTAAAGTATTTTTTAAAACAAACATCGGCATCTTTTGTCTTACTCGCTGATATAGTTGCCGTATGCACTTTGATCAAGAGAACACACATACGGACGATTTAGCTATGTCCGTCTGTCCGTCTTTCTGTCTGTCCGTCTGTCCGTCTGTCTGTCTGTCCGTCTGTGCTTGTAATCAAAGTACAGGTCCCAATTATGGTCCGCTCTCGACGAAACTTTACACATATCTTTTTTTTGGCCCAAGCATGATCCCTATTGAATTTGGTTAAAATCGGTTCAGATTTAGATATAGCCCCCATATATATGTTGGCCCCGATTTGACATGTAAGCGCTGTAAAAACTTTATTTTATATCCGATCAGTGCGAAACTCGGCAAAGAGAGGTTTCTTATTACAAGAAGGAATACTGCTAAATTTGGAGAAAATCGGTTCAGATTCAGATATAGCCCCCATATATATGTTACCCCCGATTTGACATGTAAGCGCTGTAAAAACTGTATTTTATATCCGATCAGTGCAAAATTTGGCAGAAAGAGGTTTCTTATTACATGAAGGAATACTGCTAAATTTGGAGAAAATCGGTTCAGATTTAGATATAGCCCCCATATATATGTTAGCCCCGATTTGACATGTAAGCGCTGTAAAAACTGTATTTTATATCCGATCAGTGCAAAATTCGGCAAAGAGATGTTTCTTATTACATGAAGGAATACTGCTAAATTTGGAGAAAATCGGTTCAGATTCAGATATAGCCCCCATATATATGTTACCCCCGATTTGACATGTAAGCGCTGTAAAAACTGTATTTTATATCCGATCAGTGCAAAATTTGGCAGAAAGAGGCTTCTTATTACATGAAGGAATACTGCTAAATTCGGAGAAAATCGGTTCAGATTTAGATATAGCCCCCATATATACGTTACCCCCGATTTGACTTGTAAGCGCTGTAAAAATGTTATTTTATATCCGATCAGTATGAAATTCGGCAGAAAGAGGTTCCTTATTATATGAATGAACACTGTTAAATTTGGAAGAAATCGGTTCAGATTTAGATATAGCCCCCATATATACGTTACCCACGATTTGACATGTAGGCGCTGTAGAGACTGTATTTTATATGCGATCAGTACGAAATTCGACAGAAGGAGGTCTTTTTACATGAATGAGTATTCAGGGAAGATCGGTTCAGATTTATATTGATTGTTCCTCCTGATTTGGTATCAAACCGCTATAGAAGTTGTATTTTACTTCCGATCATTAAAATTTTCCAGAAAGATGTTTCTCAATTTAGGAACGAATATTGCTTAATTTAGCGATTATCGTTTCAGAATTAGATAATATGTTTCTACCAATTTACCAATTATTCCAAATTATTATGGCAATGACCCTTATCGCATTGTTAGGGAGGTGTAGGGTATTATATAGTCGGCCCCGCCCGACTTTCTGCCTTTCCTTACTGGTTTGTCATTAAAATACAAAGCTCTGACGTAAATTTGGCTCAGTCGTAAATAATACGAACAGAGCCAAAGCCTATTTGCCTCTGTACAGCACTTTGATGATAAGAACACACAGACGGACATGGCTAAATCGACTCAAAAAGTGATTCTATGCTAATCGGTATAATAACATGGGTCTATTTCTCCTTTTTTGTCGTTAAAAATAAATGCGCAAAGTCAAAATACCCTGTGATTTTTGTGACATTTTATACGGGTTTATGACGTTTACACCTTTCTAATCGTCGTAAACCTAATACAACAGGCTGCGGAACATCCCTGGTTCACCTACTAAAATCCCAATTGGTCTTCAGGGCATGCTGCACCTGACCAACGACACTATTCAACTTCTCACACGAGTTAACCAGATGACGCACGACTCTTGGATTCAATAAGAATGAGGACATCATAAGCAAATTTCATCTATCTCACTTCTCGCCAATGAGGGAGCTGCAGTCCCAAAACTCCTGTGGGGAGAAGTCCCTTGCTTAGTCATTAGAAAGAAGGATGTCATTAAAGCGGACGTGCAGTACTTCCAAGTGTAACGAGAGCGTCGCCTACTTGCAAACTCGAGGCATAAACACCTTTCTCTTTGGAACGACGCACTAGGTTTAAGCGCCCCAAAGGGCGCGATTTAATCGCTCAATTTTGTGCCAATGATACTCCTTTGATCTACATACTC
Organism: Eudasyphora cyanicolor; assembly: GCA_963930755.1. Taxonomy (NCBI): domain Eukaryota; kingdom Metazoa; phylum Arthropoda; class Insecta; order Diptera; family Muscidae; genus Eudasyphora; species Eudasyphora cyanicolor. The sequence goes on from OZ005737.1 coordinate 85,634,033, forward strand.
GTATCATGGCATTCTCTTAGACAACGCATATAGTAATTACAAAGACGGTCTAAATTCACAGCGTATTTCTGATATTTCCATTTTCACGAATATTGCAGTCAAATACATAAAGGGTTTTCCAACAAGAGGTGTTATTTTGGTATTCAAAGAAAAATGTGAGATTTTGAGATAAATTATCGGATGTTTATTTCATAATAAAGAGGAAGGTATGCCGTTAATAAAGAAAAACAACATAAGCCAAATGTCCGCCACGACCACGCTTACAGGACCATATCCTTTTCATGAAATTTTCCATAACCAAATCGCAAAGTACTGCCCTATGTCCTCGATAGCCTCACGAATTCTATCTTTGAGGTCTTGAATCGACGCTGGGCTGTTGACGTAGACCTTATCTTTCACGTGGCCCCAAAAGAAGAAGTCGCAAGGTGTTAAATCACAAGATCTCGGTGGCCAATTGTGATCACCTCTTCGAGAGATAACAGGGTTCCCGTAACAGAGCAATGGTTTCGTTGCTTGTGTGGCACGTAGCGCCGTCGTTGAATCGTGTATCTTTCCATTTTTAGTCATGGCGTAGTTTCTACTTGTCAAATGTCAAAGAATAAAAGCTTAAAAAGTGACAGCTACCGAAATACAGGGTGATTCAAAATACCACCTCTTGTTGGAAAACCCTGTACATACCAAATGAACAGTGGTGCAATAATTCTCCAGATGCTCAGTTTACAACATGGGAGTTGCTGAACTAGGACCAATCGCAGAGACTGTCACTTGATGTATTAAAATTTAGCTAGACTGAGTAAAATATTTCCACTTTTCTGGCTCCCAGATAAAGTGACATACTCCATCGGTCGGTTTACTCGACAGAAATTTTCTTAATTATTTGTCTCGAATTTCCCTAAGGGAAATAAAGTGTCAATTTTCCATTTACGACCAGTTGGGATATATACTCCTTAGTACACAAGTTGAGTTATATACAGCTTAGTACGAGTAGATACTTGTATGCCAGTTGATTTAATTACTTCTTAGTAGGAGGCCACTAGGTTCATATACTCCTTATAAACAACATGTTGATTATCTATTCCTTGGTAGATGACCAGTTGGGTTATTTATTCCTCAGTATGCGGCCAGTAGGGTTACCTACTTTTTAGTAGCCGACTAGGTGGACATACATGTATAAAATTTGCATTATTGCCATCCCCACATATAATGGCCAAAACGTTCAATTTAATGGCTCATAACTTTAGTACTAATGCATACAAAGACAAATTCGGAACAGTCCAATATTTTTGAAGTATGTATATACTTAGTAGGGACATAAATATTGTTACACACATTTTATGCTAGTACTGTTTCGCGAGGAATATTTTTCTCAAAGACACCAATTAAAAATGTCGACGATTTGCATGACTATTGACATATAAAAATATTTGCGACTGTTTTAGGAGTAATAATTCTCTAAGGTTCCAGTTATTTCGGTCTCCTGACATATTGTTACGACTCCACGGCGCCACCTAAATAAAGCATCTGTCCAAACTTCATTAGAAAGAAACACGCACGTACACACGCGGGTATTTAGGCTTTTCGCTCGACGCTGAAAAACATTTGCTTTGTAATTTTTTTTTGACACAAAATAGATATTCTGTACGATATACCGGGAAAAAAATTAGAACAAGTGCACATAATCTACCTTGATTAAGAAAATTCGTATGGCCATTAAATTATTAATTGAGCCAACTAGACTACACGAGTAGTTAAACCGTTTTTATTTTAGGTAAATGCCCCCATATGCAGTTATGGTCCGCGGAAAATACAAGATTCCCTAAATTGGTGGGTACCTGTCCTTCCATCGTTTGAGTCAAGAGGATGTGCGAAAATTTTAAAAATTTTGTGGTTAATAAAAATCCAGTAAAATATCAAAAAAAAAGCAATCGAGTACGGAATTAAGCAGCTTTGTGCGTACTAATTCCCCACTCGCTTCCCTAACCGATTCTTTTTAAAAAGGGATGAGACTTCCGGAACTAATTCTGAGTTGCTGAAAAAAATAATGGCTCTTTTTTTCAATTTTTTCACCAGGTTAGAAAAATAAAAAAAATCTATTTCTTCTTTCGTTTTTATTTCACTTTTTTTTCTATTTTTACTTTTATTTTTATAGACTTACTAAATTTTTTATTCCGACGAGGATTTGAACCCAGGTTACTTGCTTCAAAACAGTGCATTGTAGCTCTCTGCACCACCAACGGTGTCGCACTCATTAACGCTAAATTCCACTAAGTATTTAAGGGAAAAAGTTTTTTTCGATAGCCTCGCTTCCTTTTGGGATTTTTGGAATTAAGCTGAAGATTTGAAAGTTCTATTTTTAGACTCGCTAACTTTTGCTGATTTTTGGAATGAAGTTAGAAATAGCACATTGTATTCCGGAAGGAAAAATACAATGAAGAAATAATTTCTTGGCGCCCGTTCTACAGCTACTTCAATAGAATGCAAATAGCAATGCTTAATTGAATCTTGGCAAACGAAACTGGAAGTATTTCTGGGCGAATCAGTTACAAATATAACCAGTAACTTTTTGCTAAGAATGTTCGATATTTACAATTTTCTTTTCCTACTTAGTGCTTGCTTTTGACATTCGCCGTTAAAAGGTAACATTAACCCCAATGTTAGCTGGTATTGTAACTGACAACGAGAGAAATTTCAAGTCTTTAGAAGATAACAAACCTTTGAGCTTTCATCTCTGCTTATGCAAGGCGATATTATTAAGTTCTTGGAAATTTAATGAAAATGCCTATCGTAAACTGACAACCCTTTTCATATTTCATATCTCGAATATGCAAATCATTATGTTATTCCTCAGATGATGACCCCTGCAGACTTTGTATATACTTTTTATACACGTGGAGATTTATTATTTTTGAATTTGTAAACAAACCCATTAAAAGTATCATCATTAAAAAAGGTTTAATAGCTTTTACTAGGCCTTCGTCCCCTAAAATGTTTCCTACATACTTAGTAAACCGAAAACCGCGTTCAAAAAATAACAGCAGTTATCAGAATGTTTTCAAATTAAAACAGAACCAATAAAAATTAAACAATCGCAATTTCGTGTGTTTGTTTTTCTCTTCTTACAATTTTAATTTGCGATATCGCGACCACCTAATCGCTTTACTTTTTAAAGTCTCAATGACATTTTCACACACGTTCTATTATGCCTATACCCATACGAACATATTACAAACATACACTCCCATGCACATGAATAGGGACAACACTAGTTTTGAATAATGTCTTCATTATGACTTTATTATTACTTTATATTAGGGATGTAACGAAAGTGACTTTAGCGAAATCGAATGCGAATTTTGAAATATATATTCTTGGCGAATAGTGAGATATGCGTTTTTGCGAAAGCGAATTGGTATTAATATCGCGAAAGCGAATAATCCAAAGATGTTTTTGCGAATGCGAAAGCGAATTTTAAAATGATGCGAATAATTCTCGTTCGCATATGCGAATATTCGTTACATCCCTGTCTTATATTGATTCCGGTTATATTTTTTTTTTGATATAATGGGTAATTTTTTGGCAACACTGTTTTTGGCAGCTCAGATGTTTTCGTGTAACTGTCAAACCGGTTCAATTTGATCTTTAATTTAACCATGAATCGACTTACAAACGAACACCGCTTGCAGATTATTGAATTTTATTTATTTTCATTGAATTAGGAGTTCGGTGAACAGTTTATTTCACGTTTGGAGCCGGTAAATTGGCCGCTTAGATCTTGTGATTTAACGCCTTTAGATTATTTTTTGTGAGGCTATGTTAAGGATCTTGTCTATAGGGACAAGACCTCGCCGGTTGACGCATTGGAAGCCAATATTGAAGAATTTATTCGTGAGAGAGCGGTCGATGTGTTGGAGAGAGTATGCCAAAATTGGACCCAGCATATGAACCATTTGAGGCGCAGCCGCAGTCAACATTTACATTAAATCATTTTTAAACAGTGAATTATATAGATTTCATACATTTCTCTAAATTTTTTGTGTTTTTTTAAATCAAATCCGAAAGCCCTTAAAAAATCACTCGTTATAACAACAGATGGACCTGGTGGTTAAAATTAACTAACATGAAGGTTTTTATAAGATCCTTTACATAACCTCATATTCCATCCATCGGCCAAAATTAAATGCGTTTTGAAAGTACTTGTCTCTACTCAAGAGCTGCAAGAGAAAACATAACATTTTAAGCAAAATTTAGGCAATAACAACACTGTGCTCGCAATGGACACTTTAAAAATATAACAGAAATTTTGATCATGCCGAATACAGTGGTTGTAGCCATTTTTCTAGGATAACTTTTGTTTTTGAGATATTCGACCACAAAATTGCTGGGAAATCTAATCTAATTTTTAGGTGTATTCCTGTTCCTATTCAAATATATGGGACTGTATATGTGTATCTAGCAAAATTAAATGTGTTGTTTTATCCTACACCACACTGCGGTACAGGGTGTTATGACAGAACAACAAAAAGAAATCGACGTTATTGATATCGCTCATTTAGAAAAAGAACGTAACAACTCAAAATCAGAAATTCCGCCTATGGACGATTTGTGTAGCCTATAGAAAAAGAACCTGACAAGCGAATGGGACAAAATCAATTTCTAAGTTTGTACAATATAGTTGCATACTCCATAAATCCAAAATATCTTTCAATAATCTCTACATTTTGAAAATCAGTACATTTTTGTATGAGCACTTTTAAAATTTTGAGTTGTTACGTTCTTTTTCTAAATGAACGATATGTTAGAGTTCAAAGAACATATTTTTGGAACAGCTATTTTTAAATCTATATGTATACTAGCAAATACCAGCTGCTTTGTAAGCGAAAATGTTTCTTATAAAAGAATTTAATATATATTATTAACATCCCAGTCCGTTCCAACGCTGTTTCCCATCACGCATTTAATTAATAGTCATTTCAAACTAAATTGTAAGATTGTCACTTTTTATGAATTGGAAGATACCATATCCAGATCCGATACAACAATATTCAGCTATCATGATCTACGTTCATAAGATTTGTAGATATATCGTCGACTTTATGCTATTGTGGTCCATACGACATATTTGTTATTTTTGATTTATATATATATACATTTATATATATAGGGTGATCTAAGTAGAGATACTTTTTTCAATAGCCTTTTTTGACAGATCACGTGCACGGAGGAAAATCGCCATTTTTGATATGTTTGAATTCAAAGAAAATATACTTGGAACCAAAATTTTTAAATATTATATATTTTTGAACAAATATATTTTATTTGAAAATCAAGAAATTTTGTTTGGAACGCATATATTAATATATTACAACAAAATATACTTGCGAACTTACTGTCACAAATAAAATATGTGTTTACAAACAAACAATGGTTTTGTTTAAGAATTTACCCAAATACATTATATTTAAAAAAATGTTAAAACTTTGTTGACTTTGGCAATTTTTAATTTTATTTTTTCCTAGATTTTGTGTTATACTTTATAGGTAAAAATTGTCGTAAGCAGCATTTTTTTTTACAGCACTAGTTTTCAATTTATAAATAGTCCAATTCTCAATTCATCAATGCTATTTTTCGTAACCCAAAATTATACGATTTACATTTTTCAAACATATAAAATTTCTAAAAAATTAAACCTTAAATTTCTAAAAAATTTAAAACTTTCCTTTAAATTGAACATTGTTTTGGAAATATTATTTCCAAATAAAAAAATATTAGGATGAAAACATAATTTTGTTTAGAACAACATCCTCACAAACATAAAATATTTGTCAGTGTCAAATATTATATATTTGGAGTGTACCCTAAACATATGTATGTTTCCAGCAGAATATGTTTGGAACAATATACTACAGAAGCGTTTTTTTTCAGCGTGTGTGATTCGTGCCATGCTGTCATGTTATTTTTGTTAAGTATTGTTTGGCATTTCATCATGGAAAGACTTACGCCTGAACAACGTTTACAAATTATTCAGGTTTATTATCAAAACAATCGTTTGCCAATTGCGCTAAGTCCATTTTTTTTAAATCCAAAAAAACACTTTCCAGTCGACCCACGACCTTGACACCTATGAGCAATATTTTAGCTCTCGTTAAGAGCTATCTTTTTGCCATTGACCATATTTCTTCAAAAATGATGCCGGTGAGAACGTAACTGTCAATGGCGACCGTTATCGTGCCATGATAACCGACTATTTGATGCCTGAAATTGAAGCTCGCGATCTCGGCGACATTTGGTTTCAACAAGACGGCCACTTCCCACACATCGCATGAATCAATGGATTTATTGAGAGAACACTTCGGAGAGCAGATAATTTTACGTTTTGGGCCGGTCGATTGGCCACGAAGATCATGTGATATCACACCGTTAGACTTTTTCCTGCAGGGATATGTAAAGTCTAAATTTTATGCGGAAAACCCCGCTTCGATTCAGGCCTTAGAGCAAAACATCACGCGTGTCATTCGCCAGTTACCAGTCCAAATGCTCGAACGAGTCATCGGAAATTGGACTCAACGGATGGATCATCTGAGACGTAGCCGCGGCCAACATTTGATAGACATAATCTTCAAAAAATAAATACCAAAGAATGTTCTTTCAAATGATAACAAACATTCCCCATTCAATTTGAATTTTCTGTGTTTTTTTCTTTAAAAAAGTGGGGAACCACGAAATGGAGCACCCTATATATACTAGCTGGAACCGGTCCACTTCGTTACCCCAGATTGATATTTCCGATCCCGTCCATTTTTGAACCAATCACGAATCCTGCCACCAAATACATATCTATATATATAAAACTAGCATTAACCCGGTGCGCTTCGCAGCCCCCATCTTTTATTTATTTTCTGTTTAGTGTACTGTAAAATAGTTGTAACTTATTACATATGGTACAAAATGAAGAAGATTTGATTACTTCTATATTTTATTTTATTTTATAAAATACGACCCCTTGTTTCATTTCTAGTTTGTGTTCCAAGAGTTACCCTGACATCATGGTACAATATTTATCCCTTTTCCCACTGTACCTCTGGACGTTTAAAAACTATTTTTTTGGTTCATACGTTAGCAACTTTCCCCTAGTTTATTTTCCAATAGCTACATTCACACCCTGGTACAATATAAAACCATGTTTGTCCCACTGTGCCTATAAAGGTAGGAATTTAAAAATCTAAAGTGATAGCTGCATTGTTTGTGTGTCATAATTAACCAATTTTGCACAATTGTACAATATTTTAAAATGATAATTGATATTTCAAGATCAAAATTCGTAAGCTTATGCCGTATTTCAACATTTTTGTCCCCTATATGTGCCATTTATTTAACTTGTTTTTCCCACGGTTCAAGTAGAAGAACCTATTTGGAAACAACAATTTCTTAGCTTTGGTTTATGCTTTAAGAGCTACCTTTGCACTCAGGGACCACATTCAACACCTTTTGCACCACTGTTCCATATTAAACACTTTTTATTGTGCTTCTATAGTACGAATTTTTATACATATCTGGGACTATTTTTTTCCCTTTTTTCCCCACATACCACATTTAACCGTATTTAACTTTTTTTGCTTCACCGTACCATATTTAACCGTTTTTGCTCCACTAAACCATATTTAACACATTTCCTCCCCTCTGTAACATATTGAACAATTTGTGCTTGCCCCAACTGCATCACAATTTTAACCTTTTTGCACCACAGTGCTAGTAAAAGCATACATTTTTTAAAATTCTTATTTCATATTTAACTTACCATCTCTCCCTGCATCCCTATTTTTACCCACTGTACTAAATGTACGCTTTTTGACCCACTGTACCGTTTTGGTTCCACTGGATCAAATTTAAGACCTTTTTGAACTACTATATTTTGTCCACTATATTAAACAATTATTGCCCCACTGTACCGTAGTTAACACATTTTTGCCCCACTGTTCCATAGTTAACGCTTTTTGCCCCACTGTACCATATTTAACCCTCTTTGCTCCACTGTATTTAACACAGTTATGCCCCACTGTACTGCATACTTAACCATTCTTGTCACACTGTGCAATATTTAACCTTTTTGCCCCACTGTATCATAGTAAATACATTTTTGTCCCACTGATCCGTAGTTAACGCTTTTTGCCCCACTGTACGATTTGTAACCCATTTTGTCCCACTTTACCATATATAACTATTTTTGTCCCACTGTACCATATTTAACAATTTTTTGTCTTACTGTACCGTATTTAAAATGTGTCTCCACGCTAGCATACTTAAACCTTTTTCCCCGACTGTAACATATTTAATCATATTTTCTCCACTGTGCAGTATTTAACCGTTTTTGACCACTGTGCTCCTAAAACCATATAAACTCTTCATATCTCATGTTTAAGTTCCAATTTTGGCAGATTGTTCCCTTTTTCCCCATGGTCCATAATTAACCCGTCTTGTCCCACTGTGCCTCTTAAAGTTAGAATTACCAAAAACCTCTTCCAATCTCTAGTTTATGTCCCAAAAGTTGCCCTGGAACCATTGATCCACGTTTAACATTTTTAAGCCACTGTACTATATTTTACACTTTTTGCCCCACTGTGGCCCGAAAACTGCGAATAAAAAAAAAACACGCCGATCCGTTGTCATAAAGACATACCTCGCTTCAATTTTCACCATTCTAATTTTAGGCCTTGAATTTGGCGGTGGTACCATATTTATACCTTTCTGTCCCACTGTGCCCCTAAATTTTTAAAAATCTCTCCTTGTTCTTGTTTACGTCGCAAGAGCTACTCTCACACCAAATTTCACGATTCTAGGTCTTGCCATTTGGATTTACCTGTTGTACCACATTTTTCCCGTTTTACCCCACTGTGTACGTAAATATTCGAATTTCGAAAAATCCTGTCAATTTCAGAGTCTACTTCATAAGGGCTACACTCACACCAAATTTCACGATTCTAGCTCTCGCCATTTGAATTTGCCTGCCGTACTACATTTATCCCAAGTTTTCCCTTTTTACCCCACTGTGTACGTAAATGTTCGAATTTCGAAAAATCCTGCCAATTTCTGAGTCTACCTCCTAAGGGCTACCCTCATACCAAATTTCAAGATTTTAGCTAATTTCTTTTGGATTTGGCGGTGGTACCATATTTATCCCTTTTTGCCCCATTGTGCAGCTAATAGTACGAATTTCGAAAAATCGCGCCTTATTGCTCGTCTACGTCCCAATTTTATATATATAGATTGTTGCGTGACTGGCTGACTGACTGACTGATTGACTGACTGATCATCGCCCAGGCCAAACGGCTGAAGCTAGAATCATGAAATTTGGTGGGAGGGTAGTCCTTGGGACGTAGACGAGCAATAAGGCGGGATTTTTCGAAATTCGTACTATTAGCTGCACAATGGGGCAAAAAGGGATAAATATGGTACCACCGCCAAATCCAAAAGAAATGAGCTAAAATCTTGAAATTTGGTATGAGGGTAGCCCTTAGGAGGTAGACTCAGAAATTGGCAGGATTTTTCGAAATTCGAACATTTACGTACACAGTGGGGTAAAAAGGGAAAACTTGGGATAAATGTAGTACGGCAGGCAAATTCAAATAGCGAGAGCTAGAATCGTGAAATTTGGTGTGAGTGTAGCCCTTATGAAGTAGACTCTGAAATTGACAGGATTTTTCGAAATTCGAATATTTACGTACACAGTGGGGTAAAACGGGAAAAATGTGGTACAACAGGTAAATCCAAATGGCAAGACCTAGAATCGTGAAATTTGGTGTGAGAGTAGCTCTTGCGACGTAAACAAGAACAAGGAGAGATTTTTAAAAATTTAGGGGCACAGTGGGACAGAAAGGTATAAATATGGTACCACCGCCAAATTCAAGGCCTAAAATTAGAATGGTGAAAATTGAAGCGAGGTATGTCTTTATGACAACGGATCGGCGTGTTTTTTTTTTATTCGCAGTTTTCGGGCCACAGTGGGGCAAAAAGTGTAAAATATAGTACAGTGGCTTAAAAATGTTAAACGTGGATCAATGGTTCCAGGGCAACTTTTGGGACATAAACTAGAGATTGGAAGAGGTTTTTGGTAATTCTAACTTTAAGAGGCACAGTGGGACAAGACGGGTTAATTATGGACCATGGGGAAAAAGGGAACAATCTGCCAAAATTGGAACTTAAACATGAGATATGAAGAGTTTATATGGTTTTAGGAGCACAGTGGTCAAAAACGGTTAAATACTGCACAGTGGAGAAAATATGATTAAATATGTTACAGTCGGGGAAAAAGGTTTAAGTATGCTAGCGTGGAGACACATTTTAAATACGGTACAGTAAGACAAAAAATTGTTAAATATGGTACAGTGGGACAAAAATAGTTATATATGGTAAAGTGGGACAAAATGGGTTACAAATCGTACAGTGGGGCAAAAAGCGTTAACTACGGATCAGTGGGACAAAAATGTATTTACTATGATACAGTGGGGCAAAAAGGTTAAATATTGCACAGTGTGACAAGAATGGTTAAGTATGCAGTACAGTGGGGCATAACTGTGTTAAATACAGTGGAGCAAAGAGGGTTAAATATGGTACAGTGGGGCAAAAAGCGTTAACTATGGAACAGTGGGGCAAAAATGTGTTAACTACGGTACAGTGGGGCAATAATTGTTTAATATAGTGGACAAAATATAGTAGTTCAAAAAGGTCTTAAATTTGATCCAGTGGAACCAAAACGGTACAGTGGGTCAAAAAGCGTACATTTAGTACAGTGGGTAAAAATAGGGATGCAGGGAGAGATGGTAAGTTAAATATGAAATAAGAATTTTAAAAAATGTATGCTTTTACTAGCACTGTGGTGCAAAAAGGTTAAAATTGTGATGCAGTTGGGGCAAGCACAAATTGTTCAATATGTTACAGAGGGGAGGAAATGTGTTAAATATGGTTTAGTGGAGCAAAAACGGTTAAATATGGTACGGTGAAGCAAAAAAAGTTAAATACGGTTAAATGTGGTATGTGGGGAAAAAAGGGAAAAAAATAGTCCCAGATATGTATAAAAATTCGTACTATAGAAGCACAATAAAAAGTGTTTAATATGGAACAGTGGTGCAAAAGGTGTTGAATGTGGTCCCTGAGTGCAAAGGTAGCTCTTAAAGCATAAACCAAAGCTAAGAAATTGTTGTTTCCAAATAGGTTCTTCTACTTGAACCGTGGGAAAAACAAGTTAAATAAATGGCACATATAGGGGACAAAAATGTTGAAATACGGCATAAGCTTACGAATTTTGATCTTGAAATATCAATTATCATTTTAAAATATTGTACAATTGTGCAAAATTGGTTAATTATGACACACAAACAATGCAGCTATCACTTTAGATTTTTAAATTCCTACCTTTATAGGCACAGTGGGACAAACATGGTTTTATATTGTACCAGGGTGTGAATGTAGCTATTGGAAAATAAACTAGGGGAAAGTTGCTAACGTATGAACCAAAAAAATAGTTTTTAAACGTCCAGAGGTACAGTGGGAAAAGGGATAAATATTGTACCATTATGTCAGGGTAACTCTTGGAACACAAACTAGAAATGAAACAAGGGGTCGTATTTTATAAAATAAAATAAAATATAGAAGTAATCAAATCTTCTTCATTTTGTACCATATGTAATAAGTTACAACTATTTTACAGTACACTAAACAGAAAATAAATAAAAGATGGGGGCTGCGAAGCGCACCGGGTTAATGCTAGTACATACATAGAATAACAGCACTCTCGCTAACAAATTGTGCAAGATATCTCAATTTCAAAATTTGGCTTATATGGGCGGGGCCACGCCCTTTGGTCCGATCCCGTCTATTTATGGAACAATCACGTAGAACAATCACCAGATATATATGTACAAAATTACAGCACTCTTGCTAACAAAATTTTCAAGATATCTCAATTTCCATTGGTCCGATCCCGCCCATTTTTAAACCAATCAGGTAGATATTAATAATAATTAAGTTGGCAACCCTATGCCTGAGTAGAAGTTTGATTAGTTACAGCTGATCTTTTTTATCAATTTCTCTTGGTTAAACTTTGTTTACCAAACTATTTGTTTGCGCTCGTTGCTTTTTGATAACACACCATTTGTAAATTAATGAAATCTCATTGAAAATCGGTTAAAAAAGGCTTAATTGCATATTTTGGAGTGTGGTTGATTGCATAAATCTGGTTCTTGTTGCTGTTGCTCCATTTGTAGCTGTAATTGCTGTTGCTTCGCCCCTGTTTTGCTTGCTTTGTGTTGCTGTTTCATACTGTTTTACTTGATATTGTTATTGCTGCTTTTTATTCAAAATGCCGACTACTAAATCAACCAAATGTAAGACATGCGATGAACCCATCACCAAGGCTCAAGGAAGTGTCATGTGCAAAGCCTGTTCCCGCTGGCTCCATACGTCTTGTGCAAACCTTTCTGACAAAAGCTTTTTATACCCTACACCACACTGTGGTACAGGGTATTATAACTTTGTGCATTTGTTTGTAACACCCAAAATGAGAAGAAATAGACCCATTGTTTATTATACCGATCGACTTAGAATCACTTTCTGAGTTGATTTAGCTATGTCCGTCTGTCCGCCTGTCTGTCTGTCCTTCTGTCCGTCTGTCCGTCTGTCTGTGCATGTATTCATGTAATCAAAGTACAGGTCGAAATTATGGTACGATCTCGACGAAACTTTACACATATATTTTATTTGGCCCAAGGACGATCCCTATTGAATTTGGTTAAAATCGGTTCAGATTTAGATATAGCCCCCATATATATGTTACCCCCGATTTGAAGTGTAAGCGCTGTAAAAATGTTATTTTATATCCGATCAGTATGAAATTCGGCAGAAAGAGGTTTCTTATAATATGAATGAACACTGTTAAATTTGGAAGAAATCGGTTCAGATTTAGATATAGCTCCCATATATACGTTACCCCCGATTTCACATGTAAGCGCTGTAAAAACTGTATTTTATATCCGATCAGTATGAAATTCGGCAGAAAGAGGTTTCTTATTATATAAATGAACACTGTTAAATTTGGAAAAAATCGGTTCAGATTTAGATATAGCCCGCATACATACGTTACCCCCGATTTGAAGTGTAAGCGCTGTAAAAATGTTATTTTATATCCGATCAGTATGAAATTCGGCAGAAAGAGGTTTCTTATAATATGAATGAACAATGTTAAATTTGGAAGAAATCTGTTCATATATACATTACCCCCGATTTCACATGTAAGCGCTGTAAAAACTGTATTTTATATCCGATCAGTATGAAATTCGGCAGATAGAGGTTTCCTATTATTTGAATGAACACTGTTAAAATTGGAAGAAATCGGTTCAGATTTAGATATAGCCCCATATAAACGTTACCCCCGATTTGACATTTAAGCGCTGTAAAAATGTTATTTAATATCCGATCAGTGCGAACTTCGGCAAAAAGATGTTTCCTTCTACATGAAGAAATACTGCCAAATTCGGAGAAAATCGATTCAGATTTAGATATTGCCCCCATATATATGTTACCCCCGATTTGACATGTAAGCGCTGTAGAGACTGTATTTTATATCCGATCAGTACGAAATTCGACAGAAAGATGTCTTTTAACATGAATGAGTATTCAGGGAAAATGGGTTCAGATTTATATAACATCCGTATATATGTTCCTACTGATTTGGTATCAAAGCGCTATAGAAGTTGTACTTTACTTCCGATCATTAAAATTTTCCAGAAATATGTTTCTCAATTTAGGAACGAATATTGCTTAATAAGCTATTATCGGTTCAGAATTAGATAATATGTCCCTACCCATTTACCAATTATTCCAAATTATTATCGCAATGACCCTTATCGCATTGTTAGGGAGGTGTAGGGTATTATATAGTCGGCCCCGCCCGACTTTTTGCCTTTCCTTACTGGTTAGTATTAAAGACTGTCAAATCTTTTTCCTTCATCTGCTCTTCGTGTGAGCCAAGCCTTAACACTGCCGTTAATATTGGTGAGAGATTGGACACATTTCTCAAAAGTTACCAGGCGGAGCAGATTGCTTTTAAAGGGTGCTGGATGACATTAAGTCGGAGATGACTTCCTGCCTTGCGGAGATTAAGTCTGATGTTAAGAATTGCAGTGAGCGTGTTGATCGTCTTGAAGCATCTTCTTCCACTAAATTTGCTGCTCTTGCGGCTCAGGATAATGTCTTGCATAGGAAATTTAATCGCTCTGATTTCCTTATTAGTGGGTTGCCTGAAGGATTGAATGACTTGGATCGCTTTGATCCTGTTATCGCTTTGGGCAGTTTTTACAATACAACAGTGACTAGCCAAGACATAAGCTATGTTTGTTACATCAACCGGCGAAAACAAATATTGGTGAAGCTGAGCAAAGTATATATGCTGGACAGCATTATGAGGGAGTAATTTAAAACTCGTACCCTCAAAGTTTGTGATATTTTGGATGGTCCAGGTGGCGACACCTTAATGACCACTATACCCCTGCTGTTAGTGATTTTAACGCAATGTGCAGAAAACTTCGGCGCTTAAATATTGTGTCGAAATACAAGATTTTGAATGCTGATAGGCTTAAAGCCAAAATAACATTATCCGATGGTAAGGAGGTTATTCGAGATGTAAATGAATGCGCCCTGCTTCTCAAAGATGCAAATGTTGATGGATAGTCGATATGAATTTGTTTGTTTTTTATTTTTCTGTAAAGCATTGATTCAACAATATTATTATTGAATTTATACTGCCTTTTTGAGCAAACCCGTTCGTTGAATCTAGGTTTATATTTCTTTTTATCGGTTTTATTCCGTTTTTGAAGAACTTCATCAGGATTTGTTTTTAAGTTATTCAAATTCAGTTATTGTTGGTGATTTCAACTGCAATATGTTTGAAGCATCGCGATCAGCATTACTTCGTTCTATTTGTTACCGTTTAAATTTATCTGTTTTGCATAACTCTAAACCCACCCACTATGATGTTACGCATGGTACGTCTTCTTTGATTGACTTTATGTTGGTAAGTAACAGTACTATGATCCAATATTCTGATCAAGTGATATGTCCTTCTATTTCTGAGCATGCTCTTATGTTTGCTTCTTTGGATATTAGTATTGATTTTTTGGAGAAATTTGCATTCTATCGAGATTATAGACAAACTGACTGGGTTGGATTATTTCACTGTTTGTCTACATTTGATTTTAATGTTTTTGCTGCCGTTGATGTTGACGTTAAATGTTCTATTGTTTCCTAGCTTCTTAATGAACTTTTTGCCTTTGTCCCCATTGTGAGAAAGAGAATTCAATCAAGGAATGTGAACTGGATGAATTCAAATGACGTTTTGTTTGCTAAATCTCTTCGAGACTTGTCTTTTGAAGCATATCAAAGAGACAGTTGTCGTTTGACTTGGACAATTTACTTTAAACATCGTAATAAGTGTAAGTCTGTTATTCGAAGAGAGAGGAGATATTGTTCTAGAGAATTTAGTAACATGAGTTCTAATGACATATGGCGGTTTCTTAGAGGGTCTGGTTGTTTAGGAGATGATGATATGTGTTATGATGCTGATGTAATTAATATTTTTTTTTTTTGCTTGTGACGTATCTTCTAATGTTGATAACGTTATTGATTTGGAGAATTTTCATGATACAGAAAATGCATTTTCCTTCACGTGTGTTCGTGCTGATGATGTTGCCGGGGCACTTAATAAAGTAAGGTCAAAATCTGTTGTTGTTGATGGTATTCCTGCTCAGTTTCTTAAAATGATTTTTAATCATATATCTGAGTTGATCTTGCATTTGATAAATTCTATTTTAACTGCCTCAACATTTCCAGTCGCTTGGAAAACTGCTCGGGTGGTGCCGATACCCAAGCGTAGTAATATTAATGGCATATTATGAAAGAGCAAATTTTGATGCATACTAGAGCTAGTATTTTTGATGGTCAATTTGCTTTTCGTGATGGACATAGTACTACGGCGTTACTACTATGCCTAACTGACTCAATTAGAAGTGACTTAAATAATAATAACCAGTAAGGAAAGGTAAAAAGTCGGGCGGGGCCGATTATATAATACCCTACACCTCCCTAACAATGCGATAAGGGTCATTGCGATAATAATTTTGAATAATTGGTAAATGGGTAGGGACATATTATCTAATTCTGAACCGATAATAACTTATTAAGCAATATTCGTTCCTAAATTGAGAAACATATTTCTGGAAAATTTTAATGACCGGAAGTAAAGTACAACTTCTATAGCGCTTTGATACCAAATCAGGAGGAACATATATACGGATGTTATATATAAATCTGAACCCATTTTCCCTGAATACTCATTCATGTAAAAAGACATCTTTCTGTCGAATTTCGTACTGATCGGATATAAAATACAGTCTCTACAGCGCTTACATGTCAAATCGGGGGTAACATATATATGGGGGCAATATCTAAATCTGAATCGATTTTCTCCGAATTTGGCAGTATTTCTTCATGTAGAAGAAAACCTCTTTTTGCCGAAGTTCGCACTGATCGGATATAAAATAACATTTTTACAGCGCTTAAATGTCAAATCGGGGGTAACGTTTATATGGGGCTATATCTAAATCTGAACCGATTTCTTCCAAATTTAACAGTGTTCATTCAAATAATAGGAAACCTCTTTATAAAATACAGTTTTTACAGCGCTTACATGTGAAATCGGGGGTAACGTATATATGGGAGCTATATCTAAATCTGAACCGATTTCTTCCAAATTTAACATTGTTCATTCATATTATAAGAAACCTCTTTCTGCCGAATTTCATACTGATCGGATATAAAATAACATTTTTACAGCGCTTACACTTCAAATCGGGGGTAACGTATGTATGCGGGCTATATCTAAATCTGAACCGATTTTTTCCAAATTTAACAGTGTTCATTCATATAATAAGAAACCTCTTTCTGCCGAATTTCATACTGATCGGATATAAAATACAGTTTTTACAGCGCTTACATGTGAAATCGGGGGTAACGTATATATGGGAGCTATATCTAAATCTGAACCGATTTCTTCCAAATTTAACAGTGTTCATTCATATTATAAGAAACCTCTTTCTGCCGAATTTTATACTGATCGGATATAAAATAACATTTTTACAGCGCTTACACTTCAAATCGGGGGTAACATATATATGGGGGCTATATCTAAATCTGAACCGATTTTAACCAAATTCAATAGGGATCGTCCTTGGGCCAAATAAAATAGATATGTAAAGTTTCGTCGAGATCGGACCATAATTGCGACCTGTACTTTGATTACATGAATACATGCACATAGCTAAATCAACTCAGAATGTGATTCTAAGTCGATCGGTATAATAAACAATGGGTCTATT
Source organism: Eudasyphora cyanicolor (assembly GCA_963930755.1). Lineage (NCBI taxonomy): Eukaryota > Metazoa > Arthropoda > Insecta > Diptera > Muscidae > Eudasyphora > Eudasyphora cyanicolor. Next base: position 85,651,453 of record OZ005737.1, read on the forward strand.
TCTTCTCATTTTGGGTGTTACAAACAAATGCACAAAGTTATAATACCCTGTACCACAGTGTGGTGTAGGGTATAAAAATGATGTCGTAGTCTCTTTAGACTTAACGAAGGCATTTAATTCTATTAACTACTGTATTATGATTAGAAAACTCAGATCAGAATTTAATTTTTCAAGATCGGCATGTGTACTTATTTTGTCGTATTTATGCAATAGATCTCAATTTGTATATCTAAATGGTATGACTTCTGGTCTTATTTCTTTAACATCTGGCGTACCACAAGGGTCTGTTTTGGGACCTCCCCTATTTATACCCTACACCACACTGTGGTACAGGGTATTATGACTTTGTGCATTTGTTTATAACACCCAAAAGGAGAAGAGATAGATCCATTGTTTATTATACCGATCGACTTGTAATCACTTTCTGAGTCGATTTAGCAATGTCCGTCTGTCTGTAGATGTATTCTTGTAATCAAAGTACAGGTCGCAATTATGGCCCGATCTTGACGAAACTTTACACATATCTGTTTTTGGCCCAAGGACGTTCACTATTTAATTTGGTTAAAATCGGTTCAGATTTGGATATAGTCCCCATATTGATATGTAAGCGCTGTAAAAACTTTATTTTATATCCGATCAGTATGAAATTCAGCAGAAAGAGGTCTCTTATTACATGAATGAACACTGTTATTTGGAAGAAATCGGTTTAGATTTAGATATAGCCCCCATATATACGTTACCCCCGATTTCACATGTAAGCGCCGTAAAAAATTTATTTTATAACCGATCAGTGTGAAATTCGGCAGAAAGAGGTTTCTTATTACATGAAGGAATACTGCCAAATTCACAGAAAATCGATTCAGATTTAGATATAGCCCCCATATATATGTTATATCCGATCAGTACGAAATTCTACAGAAAGAGTTCTTTTTACATGATTCAGTATTCAGTATTCAGGGAAAATCGGTTCAGATTTATCTATAACCTCCATATATATGTTCCTCTTGATTTGGTATCAAAGCGCTATAGAAGTTGTACTTTACTTCCGATCATTAATATTTTCCGGAAAGATGTTTCTAAATTTAGGAACGAATATTGATTTATTTAGTGATTATCGGCTCAGAATTAGATAATATGTTCCTGCCTACTTACCAATTATTCCAAATTATTATCGCAATGACCTTTATCGCATTGTTAGGGAGGTGTAGGGTATTATATAGTCGGCCCCGCCCGACTTTCTGCCTTTCCTTACTGGTTTTAATGTATGTTAATGACTTTGCTGAGAATTTGGGTGATGATATGTGTAGGATGTTTCTTTTTTCTGATGATGTTATGCTTTTATTTAGTGGTCATCGTGACTGCCCTGATGGTTTGGAGAATAATATGAATCGTTGCCTCGACCGTACCTTACAATGGATGTCTCATAATGCATTGGTGATTAATCCTTCCAAAACTAAAGCAATAAAGTTTGGTGGCCAGCCATCTGAATTTAATATTTTTTTGGGTAGGTCTAGGATTGATTTTGTTGATCATCACAAATATCTGGGCGTTATAATTGATAGGAAACTTAGTTTTGAGCCCTATATTGATTTAATTTATAGAAAAGTGTATAGCATTTTACGTAGGTTATGCTCTACTAACATTTTTCTTCCGACTTGGATAGAAACCAGACTAGCTCACGCAATTTTAATTCCTCAAATTTCGTATTGTCTTGAGATTGTATCTGGCACAGTTGATTTTCTCATAACGAAATTAAAACGTGTTGTTAATGCTGTTACTCGGTTCGTGTATAATATTCGATGGCGAGAACACATATCTGAGTATGTTGTGCGTCTTTTACATATCGCTCACTTACTTCAACACTGTCATAACTCAAAATTTAAAATTTTCAAGATGTGTAACTATAAGTCCGTATTAAAAGATAAGTAACATAAAATACGTTTTTTAAAAACGATGGAAGAGTCATGTGTAGTGTTGTTTACTAATAAACTAAATTTCGTTGAGATTTATTTATGGATATTTGCGAAATTCCCATTACTGTAAGCCAACCTCAAAAATTTTAAATTTTGAGTTATGACAGTCTTGAAGTAAGTGATCGATATGTCTTTTAATGATTTCATTAACTACAGTAATGTATTTTTTTTTATAGGGTTATAAAAAGTGGCATACCTACTCAATTACGTATTATGTTTAATTTTTCTTTCTCTACTCGGAATACTCAAATTGTTATACCCAGGATTTTCAACTCTACGTATGAAAGATCATTTGTTATAAGAGTTGCCCGTATTTGGAATCAGTTGCCTATTGAACTGCGGATTTTTTCCCACTCCAATAATGCCTTTCGTTTAAAACTTATTAACTATTTTGTATCTAATCAAACTTATACATTTCCTTATTTATTTTTATGTAATTATGGCTGGGGAACCACGCATGTAAAATATTTTTGTATTTTTTAATGTTATTAGTAGTTCTAAGTTTCTATTTAGGAATTTAATGTCATGTAATACATTTTTTTGGCCTGGAAGGCTTTAGTATTACGAGTGTTAAATAAATGAAAATGAAATGAAATATATATGTATAAAATTACAGCACTCTCGCCAAAAAATTGTGCAAGATAACTCAATTAAAAAAATTTACTTGGACCAATCACATAGACTACCACCAGATATATATGTACAAAATTACAGCACTCTCGCTAACTTATATGGGCGGGACCACGCCCACTTGGTATATCGAAAATTCAAATACCCTATTTTCACATCTAAATTCTGTGAAAATTTCAAGAAGATCGGTCCCGCCGTTTAGACGCCTATACGGTACAAACAAACAAACACACATTTTTCTTTATGTATATAGACAGATAATCATGGAAGTAGATAGTGACATAGGAGTCGAGTGTTAAAAGTGCGTACCCGCCGCAATGGCCTTACCGTACTGTGCTCTTAACACATGGTGAATACAATGCGTCTATCCACACAAAAGTGCATGAGTACCAATTCGACTTCATGTTTTTGGCATGTCATCCCCTTTGGTTAAGGGCGGAGTCTAGCTAAAACTCCTTCCATTCTATGGGTCATCGCACCCGGCTGAAATGCAACTCCACATCGAGCTTACGCTCTACCCGCGATTTGGGTCCAAACCACAGCCACCACGATATGCTCCCCAAGGGGCCACACCAACAGCCAGGCTGGAACCGAAGTTCCAGGGGCTGCTGGCTCCCGTGGTACCAGATTATAGTCTCCGGTCAGACTTTGTAGCCGAAGCTACTACCAGTTGGTCCTCCAAAAACTTCCGGGACTGGTGGCCTATTTTCAAAATTTATGTTCAAACAACAACTAAACAAATAATGAACAACATACAAGGACAACAATTAACACACCGATCCCAGTCGTGACGCCGCTCCGGACAAACACACAGTCAATGAGATTCAGTGACCCACAAACATAAAACAACAATAAATACGAACACCCTCACGGATGAACGACAACAGAGAACGTACCGGTAATAACAATTACCTCGCTCGCCACAGCAACACCGGGAACATCGGCAGGCATCAGCAACATCAGCATCAGGGCGCAGATGGAGGAATCTGTGCCGCGCTTCGCAGACAACAAAACAATAACAGCCGACTAGGCAGGCTATGCCGACATTAGTGCAATTAGTCATCTCCACTAAATGTCTCTGAGTCTTCTCCTATTAAACACAATACGAGCAAAATTGCCCATTGGCCAACAAGCACCTAGACTGCCACCAGATTCATATACACAAAATTACAGCACTCTGGCTAAAAAAATGTGCAGGATATCACAATTTCAAAATTTGGCTTATATGGGCGGGCCACACCTACTGGTCCGAACTCGCCCATTTTTGGATATATATACACAAACTTCCAGCTCTCTCGCTAACAAATTTTGCAAGATATTACATTGGTCCAATCCCACCTATTTTTGGACCAATCACGTACACTACCACCAGATACATATGTACAACATGACAGCACTCTAGCTAACAAATTGTGCATGATATATCATTTTCAAAATTTGGCTTATATGGGCGGGGCCACGCCCACTTGTACATCGAAAATTCAAGTACCCTATTTTCACAACCTAACACATGTAGATTCTGTGAAAATTCCAAGAAGATCGGTCCAGCCGTTTAGACACCTATACGGTACAAACCAACAAACAAACACACATTCTTCTTTATATACTCGTACATAGATGGAAGCTATATCTAAATCTGGACCGAATTCCTTCAAATCAAACAGGCTTCTTTCCAGGTATGAAAGACTACTAATGCAAAATTTCAGCACGATCGGAGTAGAATTTCGATCTGTACTCAACGACAACTTTAGGTGGACAGACGGACGGACGGACAGACATGGTTAATCGAATCAGCTAGTGATTCTGAGTCGATCGGTATACTTTAAGGTATAGCTGTATTATTTCTAGGTGTTACATACATCTGCCACAAAACAAACTTATAATACCCCGTACCACAGTGTGGTGTAGGGTATAAAAATTTAATATGGACCAATACGCCTCGTACAAAAACGTTTATTACTTGCCTATTTTTTAATGTAATGAGGTAGAAATGCACGAGAATTATATAACATGTGTAATGCTTCAGTCCCGTTTTTGGTAAAATATTTTCTCCGTTATACCCTCCGTTATACCCTCACTTTAGTGATACGAGGGTATATATCATTTGCTACGGACCAAAAGTGTAACACATCGAAGGAGTGACTAAGACCCTAAGAATGTTCGGCGGATATTCGTTTTGAGTCGTTTTAAGTCGAATGAGCAATGTCCGTCCGCCCGTCCGTCTGTCTGTCTGCTGTCTGGTGCGCACGATAACTCTCGAAAGGAGTAACCGAATATGAGACCTCCTCCTATTTTTATACCCTCACTTTAGTGATACGAGGGTATATATCATTTGCTACGGACCGAAAGTGTAACACATCGAAGGAGTGACTAAGACCCTAAGTATGTTCGGCGGATATTCGTTTTGAGTCGTTTTAAGTCGAATGAGCAATGTCCGTCCGCCCGTCCGTATGTCTGTCTGCTGGCTGGTGCGCACGATAACTCTCGAAAGGAGTAACCGATTGACTATAAATATGGTATGCGATTTGGTATCTCCGGCTAATTTCGAAGATGGGCCATATTGGTCCACTCCTTCTAGGACCTCCCCCACAATAACATCTTCGAATCTTCTGAAATTCCATACATAGTATTAGCGACTAATAGCTATCACCTCGAGAAAAATGGGCGAAGTTGTCGTACCCCTTTTGGTACCTCCCACACAAATGGACCATTTTGAAACAAAACGTATAACATTTACACATAACATAAAACTACTTGCGATTTTGTCCAGTGTAATGCTTTCATGGTACCTACAGTCCAGTGAAAAATTTACGTTATTGCCACGCCCCTTTTGGTACCTCCCACACAAAGATTCCATTTTGTACAAAAAGTTAACAGCTTTTAATGTGATTACCAATGCAGGAAAAAAACAAAAAAATTGTGCACAGAGTAATCCTTTAAAGTACCTATAGCCCTGTGAAAAATAAACGTTATCACCACGCCCCTTTTTGTACCTCCCACACAAAATTACCAAATCATACCAAAATTGAATAGTCGGTTTACCGACCGAAACTTTCTTACATGTTCGTGAAGATATTGATATTGAATCATAGAAATCACGAAGTTCATGTTCATGCTAGTTCGAATACGGACCATAATACTAAATATATATTAATTTCTAAGATTTTCGTTGTCATATATCTCCTGATATATGATGACAATTTTTATTGAAGTTTTTGATCTCGACTTTTCTTTCTTCAATGACCAATAGTTTCCGAAAAACCAATTTTTTTATAAAGCTACGCCACCTTCCTGGATCGCTCCCACTTTTGCCACGCATACCACTCCTATCTCGAGCATTTTCAGTGAAATTGTTGACGTTAAGGTATCTAACTAACCTTCCAAACAAACTCACCTTTTACAAACCATCTGCAGCCAAGCAGTTTCCAACTAAAAGACATGTTTTTCTAAATCGGTCCCGTAATTTTTGCGTGATGCTCTTACAGAGAAATGGTGAACATTTTTATCGTTAATTCCATGTCAAACCGAAAACCTTTTTTGGGTCACCATTCCCGATTTCAAAATTAATTTGCATATCGATTCCCTGCTACTAACATAGTTGGCGGAAACAAATACAAAAATTGTTTCCAGATGTTATTCGCATCCGAAATCTCAGAAAATAGGAAAATATTCTCAAAAGGCGTACGTTTCGAGTTATGTATTTTCGGAACGCGTGAACGGATTTTTACAGATTGAGTCTCATTTTAAAGGCCGTAAGTTTTCCTTTTTACATATTGTTGTCCTTTTATCGCTATTTTGTTCTTTTTCGCGTCCTTAACATTTTTAAATGCATCTGCAAATTTAATTTGCATTTTACACATCGATGACATTTAGTTAAAATTCAGTGAAAAATATATACATATATGTAGACCCATATATTCTAAACGAACGCTGAAAATTTTTAGATGGTGTTCGGCCCTTTCTATTTTAAGAGAATATTTTTTAAAAAATTCCTGAGATGTAAATATTGCACATGTTATATTTTAAAAACTCGTTTGTGAATTTATACAAATTATAGCTTTTCTTAAAGGTCTTGACTAGGACATCCAGATAAATGCGAACATTCGCCAATATTTGCATAAATATTGCACATGTTATATTTTAAAAAATCGTTTGTGAATTTATACAAATTACAGCTTTTCCTAAAGGTGTTGACTAGGACGTCTAGATAAATGCGAACATTCGCCAATATTTGCATATATCGTTATATATTTTTCTTCTTGAATTTTGAATTGGATACTGGACCATGAAAGCATCAACATAGATATATGAAATATTTATGGTCATGTAGTTCTATCTAATATGAGCTGATCCTGTAAATTTAAATCTGGTGTTTTCAATATTTTTCATAGTTTATAAAGTAAATATTGTTTTAAAAAAGAACGAGGCTGAACACCATCTTAAACTGTTATGGTCGGTTTAGGACAAATGGGGCTACATGACTATACTTTTCTCAGAATTTTATGTTGGTTGTAATGTACCCTGCTGGTTATGGCTTCTGGGAATTGAATACCCAGAACCTCGCAAGTATGTTGCCATGTCATTGGCGTTGCCGGTATGTTGGCGGTCTGCGCGGCTAGGGCTCGCCGGATGGGGGTGGTTCTTTCCCTGACAAGGCTTTTTCAGGGGGTACAAAAACTATACTCATACCGGGCTTCACAATGAATATAAAAAGGAAAAAAAGGAACCCGAAACAAGTCCTACAGGAGGGGAAAATCTGGACAAAAAGAAAACGAAAAAGGGACCTACATTCTCACGAACATTCCAGTACACTCAGACGAAAAGCACGACCCTTGGCTGATGTTCCGCCAAGATAAGCCCTCCCACAGAAATCCATGAAGGTTTCTCCATGATATCTTTCTACTAAATTTTTCTTAGATATCCCAAATTCAATCCACTACTTGCCCCTTCTTTATCCCTTCCCTACCACCTTTCAAATGGCTTTAAGCCAAACACATTTCAATTATCGTTTCCAAAAACGTTATAAAATTTCATGGTTTATTGGTTTAGCTTAGTTTTACTTCTAAATTAACATTATCTTTAGAATAAAAAAATATCGAGTAATTACAAAAAGGTAAAGACCCAACAAAAAAAATTTCATAAAAAGCTTCCAACAGCAGGATACAAAAAGAAGGAACCAAAAGTAATCTTACAAAAAAATCTTTTTTTTATATATCTTCAGACGTGGCGTATAATCGAAGTCGAGTGCAATTCCTTTCTCTCCAGGTTCAAATCTATTTTTGATGCAGCTCGTACGGTGGTAAGTATGAATTTAAAATAAAATGTCTTAGGTAACCAATTGATTGAATCCCTTTTCTTTTCAGGTTGGACTAGGTGTGGCTGGTATTCAGGTAAGTACACATTTCTTTACAGGTAAGTATGTACAAATTTCTTTTCAGGTAATGTGAGTCTTCAGTATGAAAACAAATCGACGATCTGGAGGCCGATGGATGCTAATGTGGGTCCAAAAGTTCAGTCTGTCCGTATATCTGTCTGTCCTAGAGTTTTCTTGGTAAGTATAGGTTCGTCGTATATGTATATTTGTTCGTTTATCTCCTTTCTTGGAGCTGTTTGTATAATAATTGACCTGTGGTTTTTCTTTCATTGTCTTTATTTCTGCAGGGACGAACAATTAAGTTTGAGGGCCAACCTTGAGCCCTAAAGGAATAAATGCCCTGAACTAGGCCTGAGCTCAACCCTACGGACACTATGTACTACCCAAAAAAAACATTGAGGTAAGAAAACAAACTAATTGGTTGTACCTATGAAACCGACCACTAATTGAATTTTCTTTTATTTGTTTCTTCCTAACAAATATAGATATATGGCTGTCCGTCTGTACAATTGTCTGTCCGGAGTATGTCAGTAATCGTCGTGTCAACTTTTGGGTTACCCGCGCATGCCAGGCTTGGTCATGCGTGCTGCGCCTCCCTCGCAGTACCGGACGCTGATGCTGTGGCTTTGGCTGTGATGTACGTTTGTTTCTTTTCTTTTCACTTGTTTTCTTGTTTGTTAAAAAAGTTTTTTTTTTATTTGATTTTATGTCAGTTTTGTTCGTTATGATTTTAAAGTTTTTGTTCACTTAAGTTTGTAAGCTTATATTTATTTTTAGCTCGTAAGGATTATCCTTTACTTTAGTTTGCAAGCTTTTACTTTATCTAAGTTGTAAGCCTTCATTTACTTGTATTGGCTTCAACCACTTTGACGTCACACAATAAAAACAACAAAATATATTAAAAACTTAATAATGTCCAACTTTCTTAGGCTCTTATTCATAAATATTTAATGAAGGTTTGAAGAACGATTTAACACTGCTAAAGCGTTCCTCAAACCTTCTTTAACTTTTTATGAATAAGGGCCTTAGCTTAGTGAGTATTTCAGGAGAGCCACTGCGTCCGGCCGGTAAAAAGTCCAAATCAAAAAGGAAGGAGAAGTTCTCCCATTTTGGACATGAAGCTTCATCTTCTTCTTTCCTATCTCCTCGTCACAATCTGTCAGCTGTCAATTTGTAAATACCGCCAGATGTCAGGGATTTTTGGCCAAAGAGCTGTTTAAAATTTTCCTACAATTTTTTGCCGTTAAATTGCCATACACTTTGAAAAATTAGAACGCACATGGTGTCATTGATATGCAGGATGCAAAATAAAGTTGCAAATGCAACTGATGCATTTAAAAACAATTTAAAACATAATTTCTAAATTACACTTTCTCAGATAATTTTCCAAATTTCAGATGCTTATAACATCTGAAAATTTTTTTTGGTTTCATTCTCGCCAACTACACGCTGAATTATTTCCAGAGTAAAACTCATATACAAATTGTCAATACAATCGGGAATGTCGACCAGATTTTTTTTCGAAAAATCGTTCCGTTGGACAGGGAATGATTGAATTTTTAAAAGCGGTGGCATCTGATCGGGATAAAACTCGCAACAAGTTTAATCCTATGGATAGTAGTTATGACATAAAATTTCAACGAGATGGGTTTAGGACTACCCGAATTGGAGGGTGTTGAATTTAATTTATTATAAAGATAATGGTTTGTCATTATGTTTTAAAAATGATTTTGGGCAGCAAGGTGGCGCCCCGGCTGGCTCGAACAAATTCCAGCGGAGAGGACCAATTTTCGACCACTTTTTACAGCATTTGGGGCTGTATGTCAGCAACAACGCGCCGAATACTATCTGCCAAGGCGTCAATCGTGTCGGGCTTATTTGCGTATACAAGCGACTTCACATAACCCCACAAAAAATAGTCCAGCGGTGTTACATCGCACGATCTTAAATGCCACGCCACGGGCCCACGACGCGAGATAATGCGCTCACCAAAAGTTTCCTTCAATAAATTGATTGTTTCGTTGGCTATATGCCATGTAGCGCCGTCTTGTTGGTACCAAAGGTCGTTCACATCAACATCCTCTAATTCAGGCACGAAAAAGTCATTATTCATAGCTCTATAGGGTTCCCCATTAACATTATGGCCACACGGGGCAAAATCGCCTTTTTTGATACGTTTGAATCGAAAGAAAATATACTTGGAACACAAATTTTTAAATATTATATATTTTCGAGCAAATACATTTCATTTGAAAATCAATAAAATGTATTTAGAACCGATATGTTAATATATTAGAATAAAATATATTTGCGAACTAATTTTCTCAAATAAAATATGTGTTTAAATACTAATAAAATTATTGTTTATGAATATTTCCAAATATATTTTATTAAAAAAAAAAGACTTTCAAAACTTTGCTGAATTTTTCGAACTTTAGTTTTAATTTTTTCCATGTTTTCGAATTATGCATTCCTATTAAAATGGCATACTTAGCATTAACTTCTATTTGAAACCACTTATTTTTATTTTCTAACTATTCCCAGTCATTATTTTCAATTATAAAGAAATTTTACTAACATTAAAAATTTCTAAAAATTACCTTTACTTTGCTGAAAACTTAAAACAATTCGATACCTCCATTCTAAAACATGCTAAGTCGAGCATGTTTTTAGGGAGATTGCATTTTTAATTTCTAAATATTCCAATTTATATTCAGTCAAAATTTGGTATCTATCCGTCGACCCAATCAAAAGTTATTCACAAATCTGTACAGGTAATTCGAAATATTCATCAAACTCTCCTGAAAAACTACCTTCTTGCACTTAGCATAGTTTAGAATGGAGGTATCGAATTAAATAATTGATATATATTCACGCAAATAAATCTTTGTTTGGAAAATAACATATCCAAATAAAAAATATTAGGATGTAAACATAGTTTTGTTTAAAACAACATCCTCCCAAACATATAATATTTGTATGTGTCAAATATTATATATTTGGAGTGGACCCTAAAAATATATATGTTTCAAGCAGAATATGTTTGGGACAATATACTACAGAGGCGATTTTTTTCAGCGTGCAGCTTCATTTTTGAAGAAATGATTCCCTCTGCCCATAAAGCACCCCAAATACTGACTTTTTGTGGATGTAAGGGCGTCTGAACAATGGCTTGTGGATTTTTGAAGAAATGATTCCCTCTGCCCATAAAGTACACCAAACAGTGACTTTTTGTGGATGTAAGGGCGTCTGAACAATGGCTTGTGGATTATCATTACTCAAAATGCGACAATTTTGTTTATTAACGTACTTATTCGTACAAAAGTGAGCTTCGACCGAATATTGTACGAAGCGCGAGATACGTCGCGCGAACTGAACCACAATTTTGGTAATAAATTTGCAACATTTGAAAACGTTGTTCCGGAGTAAGTCTATTTATTATGAAATGGCAAACCAAACTGAGCATAAATCAAGTGACAGCTGTCAAAAAGACAAACACCGAAAAAATTATTGCCAGATTGAAAACCACACGTCTAAAAAACACCCTGTATTTCCACAGCTTTTTCTTCAATCTTTTTAAAATAAAACCAGTAAGGAAAGGCTAAAGTCGGGCGGCCCGACTATATAATTCCCTACACCACACTTATAATATTGAATAACTCTGATATATAAATTTTGTAATTCAAGTATAAATTGTTTACATAAATTTACTTTTGGGACATTTTATACTTAAATAATACCCTGTACAACTGTGTGGTGTAGGGTATAAAAACGATTGGATCTAAAGAGCCAAATCGGATGAAACATATACATATATGGGAGCTATAGCTAAATCTTAACCGATTTTCTTCAAATTCGGCAATGTTGGTTCATGGATCAAGAAACTCTACCATTCTAAATTTCAAAACGATTGGATGTAAAATATAGCTTCTATAGAACTAAAGGGCCAAATCGAACGAAACATATATATGGAAGCTATAGCTAAATCTTAATGAGACCTTGGATGACTGAAGTGTAGAAGGGTTTCGTGTGAACAGTGGTTGATCACGAGTTAGTCGGTCCTAAGTTCAAGGCGAAAGCCGAAAATTTTCATGTTATAAGAGCATATATTGTGTAAACAATTTTGTAATTAAACACTTGAATCATTTCGAACGAAAGGGAATACGGTTCCAATTCCGTAACCTGTTGAGTATCCGTTTGTTATTAAATATGGGCCTTGTGCTCATCCTGGCAACAGGAACGACCATAAAGAAGCCGTCGAGAGATATCGGAAGAGTTTTCTTTTCTGTTTTATAGTCGTACTACCATGGAAGTCTTTCGAAGAGAGATATGGTAGATGGACTAGAAGAGCATGACATTTACTGTTGTGTAGATATTTTCTCCTCGGACCTTGAAAATTTATGGTGGGGTCACGCAAACTTCTCAACAGGCCGTACCAATATCCGCAGCTGGTCTCCAAGGTGAAGAGTCTCTAGTCGATAGAATAATGTAGGTAAGGGAAGTCGGCAAATTAGATCCGTAACTTCGGGATAAGGATTGGCTCTGAAGATTGAGATAGTCGGGCTTGATTGGGAAGCCATAACATGGTTTATGTGTTCGTTCTGGGTAAATAGAGGTCTACGGATCTTGTTGCTCGGACAGTAATTACGTAACCAATTGTGGAACTTTCTTGCTAAAATTTTTAGGGGATCATCGCAAGGTGTGTTCTCTTTAAATTATAACGACTATCAATTAACAATCTATTCAGCACTGGTGCGGACTTGGGGAATCCGACTGTCTAATTAAAACAAAGCATTGTGATGGCCCTAGCGGGTGTTGACACAATGTGATTTCTGCCCAGTGCTCTGAATGCCAAAGTGAAGAAATTCAAGTAAGCGCGGGTAAACGGCGGGAGTAACTATGCCGTGTGTGGCAAACGGACCGATTCACACGGTGCAAGGTCTGGCAATTCGCCTACAGCCTTTTTACCCCTCAAAATATGAGAGGGGACCTTAGCAAGTACGTGAGGGACTAGCGGAAGGACGTCAATTGAGAGAGTTTTGCTTCTCTGTAAGGAGAAGTAGGTGAAAAAGACGATGGAAACCAGGCAAGCGAGAAGACTAATGGCGAATTCTTTTCTGCAAAAAAGTGCAACATTTTCATTGCCCTTTTTCCGAAAACGGCACTTTTGTGATACTTTTTTGAAATTTGGTAATTAAGTTACTCGAATTTAGCATAACTAAAATGCAGCAACAACAGCAGCAACCACAGTCGCAGCAACATCACCAGCAGCAACCACAGTCGCAGCAACAACAACAGCAGCAGCACAACCAGCAGCAGCAACATCAGCAACGACCGCAACAGCAGCAACAACATCACCAACAACCACCACGGCTTCAGCAGCAACAACACCAGCGGCTACTACAACACCAACAACTACATCACCGACAGCAAAATGAACGAGAGCAACAACACCTGCAGTCGCTGCAACAACATCAGCAACAGCAAGAAGAGACACGACAAAATCCACCGAGCCAACAGCAATCACAGGCGCAACAACAACAGGCGAATCACCAACCAGCACCCTCACCGAGGGGCTATAATTTACGCAACCGAAATCAACGGCAACATCACGTAATCATCCGCACACCAGCCCAGGGCACCCCAGCCACGGCCAATCAACAGGTGCCTAGTAGCGACCCAACGGGCGACCAACAATTTTCATGCGACATCTGCAGTAGGACTTTTGCAGCTGAATCCCAGCTCAAGCAGCATAAGCGCAGAAAGACATGCAGGGGCAACATGGCGGTAGACAATGTTTGTAGTTTGTGCAGCCGGACGTTTACAACATACTCAGGTCTGAGTACATATAAGAAGAACGCACCCGGTGGAATACAACCAACAGTTGGCACAAGAATGTACGGCACCGACCAGAAGAGCGTGGTCCAAAGACGAGCAGACAGCTCTAGCGGATATGGAAGCCAATATGAATCCAGCAAATCCCTCAGCCATCATTGATTACCTTGCCGCAAATTCAACCAGGTCGAGGGACGCAATAAAGAAAAGGCGGCAGCGCAGGTCTTTCATTGAGACGGGGCAACGGATACGTGAGGCAGGCCAGAGGCAGGATAATAGTCAGACCATTGAGACATCCTCCACTTCATCCTCATCCTCGTCATCCTCATCGGAGTATGAGTCTGCTGAGGAGAGCCCAGAGAGGCGACGAGCGATCCAGCGAAGACGAACCGTTAATGCTAGCGCTACGGAACTTGAGGTTGAGTCCAAACGATGAAGTAGTGAGAAATGCCATCTTGGGCTCCCCTGAGCAAGGTCGACAAGCTCTTGAGGAGTGGACCCAACAGCTGATAGCGAGGTATGGCAGACGGTTGAGCTCGGAGTCGCAGGCGGAGGACAGGTTCGTGATTCACGGCGAAATGGGTCCGTGCGCTAGAAGAGCGAACGGCCCAACGGGAATATTTGTGCGACCCATGAAGTCTAGCATCTCGTATTCTAGTCACCGCAGGCGTCTACCAACCTAGCAGCGGAGGAGGAGAGGTTCGGGGCGATATTCGCCCAAGCGTCAGTAACGGATGATGCCCCAATCATCGACGCCCACCCCCACAGAACAGCGTTGACGGAGCCCATGACCCGGGAGGAAATACGCTCTGCTATGGGTGGCATGAGGTCCCAAACACCTGGACCGGACGGAGTAACACTGAAAGCTCTAAGGAGGATACCAGTAGATAGCTTGCTCCTCTTATTTAACGCATCGCTGCTGCTTTGTTTTATTCCATCGGAGCTGAAAAAGAGCAGGACGGTGCTGATCCCGAAGGATATCGCTGGGGGCGAGGGCGGTAGCTCAGCATGGAGGCCAATCACGATTTCCTCGATCATGATTAGACTAATGCACAAAATCCTGGGGAAGAGGCTGGAGAGAATAATACTGAACCGAAACCAGCGAGGCTTCTGCCGGCTGGATGGGTGCTTCGCGAACTTAACAGCAGCCAATTCCATAGTCAAGCTGCGCAGGAAAACAGGACAGCCACTAACCATCGCATCTCCTTGATATTTCCAAAGCGTTTGACTCTGTATCACACCACAGCGTTGATAGAGCACTACGGAGAGTGAACGTCGATGACAGATTCCGCAGATATGTTAAACAAAACTTTTGTGAAGTCACGACTAGCTTTGTAGGGGTTACTGCGGAAATAACGGTACGGCGCGGTGTAAAGCAAGGAGACCCCCTATCCCCAATGCTGTTCAATACCGCCCTGGACGAATTAATGGCGGCCCTAAATGGCTTCACGGCGTGAAAGTGGGGACACAGCAGATACTGGCGCTAGCGTACGCGGATGACGTGCTATTATTTGCGGAAAATGCGCAGGACGTGGAGAGGATGGTGGAGGCGGTTAGAGTTTTCGTGGAGGCGAGGGGGATGGCAATAAATCCGGCGAAAAGTCATGCAATCCGGCTAGAAACGGTCCCCAGTAAAAAGAAGGTGTTCATAAATGAGGGAGGAGTCAAATGTGGAGAACAGGTGATACCAGCAGTTAGAATACAGGAGGTTATCAGATACCTGGGTGCTGAGTTCTCTCCCTTTGGGGAAAACACCTGCGCACTGCCCAAATTACTACTGCATTTGCAGCGACTTAGAAGAGCCCCGTTAAAACCAGCTCAGAAAATAAGGATCCTGAGAGATTTTGTCATGCCGAGATACAGCCATCTATGACTAGGAAGAACCTAAAGGAAGCCGATAGGAAGATTAGGCTGTTTGTGAGAGCAATTCTGCACCTCAATCCGCATTGTCACTCTTCCATTATACACGCCCCAGTGAAAGAAGGTGGACTCGGGCTACTCAGCTTCGCGGAGCGCATCCCTGGTATTGTGTCGTCGAGAGTACAGAGGTTAAGAAACTCCGACACTTTATACCAGGCGGTAATGGAAGAGGACGAACAATGGGTGGCGAGGATAGCATGGATGGTTCAGCCGGTGAGTGGTAAGGCGGAAAACTACGAGCACCACTCCGCTGCACTAAACAGATCCTTTTCGGGATGTGGTGGCCTTCGACAAGTAAACTGCCACAGGGAGTGCAGTCGCTGGGTCTATGACCCTTCCCCATTCTGGACGGGGGAAGAATTTATTAAAGCAATACAGCTACGATTCAACATGTTGCCCTGTAAAGCCATCCCTTCAAACCCGATAGCTGAGTGAAGATGCAGGGCGGATAGATGTAGGCGCCAAGAGACCGTATGCCAGATCTTGCAAGCCTGTAATCTTACACATACGGACATGATACAAAGGCATAATTTCGTACAGGACAGGATAGCGGCGGCAGCCAGGCGTAAAGGGTGGGAAGTGCACGTCGAAAAACACATCTACTCTTCTGATGGTCTGAGGAAGCCTGATCTAATATTAGTGAAAGGCCCTCAAGTGATGGTTTCAGACATCGGCGTGCACTGGGAAGGGGAAGAGCCGCTGGCCACTCACCACCAACAGAAGATACGGCATTATTCGACGCCTGGTTTTATGCGGAAGGTTATAGAGCTGTTTCCATCGAGGTCGGTGATGATCCTGCCGTACATCATCGGTGCGCGTGGTGGCTGGTGCGCTGAGAACGAACGGTTGCTATCTACAGTGGACATCGATGCGGGAGTTGTCCGCGAAACCATAACTGGTGCTATCAAGGGCGGCATCATGACTCATGCGTGGGAGTAGTCTTACCTAGTTAGATGACTAATTTAAGTAAGGAATAAGACATTATAGAACAAATATATATTGTAAGATCTAGGCACACGACAGCCTACCATTTTGTCGAAATTTGTTAAATATATAACAACGATATTTCTTATCTTTTCATACATGTAAATTAACTTATGTTTAACTTGTACATAGGATTGTAAGAAATAAAGTTCAATGAAATAGCCAAATGCCTCGTCATCTAATTAGTGACGCGCATGAATGGATTAACGAGATTCCTACTGTCCCTATCTACACGTTGAGAGGAACTGCATGAATCCTCTCAATTGTAGAAATTGTGCTTTTAAAGGTAGGCCGTCGGGGCATCGAATGATGTCGCAAGCGTGTCCACTGTATGCAACCGAATGCAAGGCACTAATATGTCCGTCCGTTTTATACAGTTAAATTGCCAGGGAAACAGAGCAGCTATGAGTGATTTGTGTCAATGTATGTGCGAGCTAGATTGTGTTGTGGCGTTGCTCCAGGAGCCATATTTTGCCCAAGACAGTGTTGTTGATTTCCCGTCTGATTTTCGTGTTTTTTGTCACCTGCGTCATTTTGCAGCTATTGTTGTCCGTGGAGCAGATATATTTTTTTTTTCATAATTGTACTTTATTTGTGCAATCTATTTTGAATATAAATTCTTCAATATTAAGCACTATGTGTGTTCATATACATATATGGAAATGATTCAGTAATCATCCCATTACATTACAAATTTTTCAACAATTACATTGGTATAATAAGAAATTTATTTTTCCTAATTACAATATATTAATTTACTTCTACTTTTAATTTACATTTAATAGATCTTGTGGGGCTTTTCTTTTAATTCTTGTAAATGTTTGTCCGTTTGACATAAGGTTGTTTGCTAATGTATTTGGATGAGTTTCTATCCTGGATTTATATGAATTTAGTTGTTTTATTATTTCTTCTTTCACCGTTTGGATATTCAAGTCCTTATGCAGTTGTTTGTTTGTAATATACACGGGAGCATTAGTTATTCGTCTAAGTGTTTTGGATTGAAAGCGTTGGAGAATTTCTATATTTGAGTTTGCTGCTGTTCCCCATAGTTGAATACCATATGTCCAGATCGGTTTGATAATACACTTGTAGAGAAGTAGTTTGTTTTCAAGAGAGACTGATTTTGATTGCAGATGGGGGTTCATTTTAGAAAGTTGGATATCCAGAGCCTTTCTTTTAGTTTGGATATGTTTCTTCCAGTTTAACTTCTTGTCTAGAAACATTCCAAGATATTTAACTTCTGTTTGTTGAGGAACTTCTTTATTGTTGAGCATAATCGGAGGACAAGTCGACATATTATAAGTGAATGTAATATGCACTGATTTGTTCTCGTTTGCCTTTATTTTCCACACTTTAAGCCATTTTGATATTTCATTTACAGATTGTTGTAAGATTCTGCTTGCTTCTGAAGGGTTGGTATGAACAGATAATGCAGCTGTGTCATCTGCAAATGTCCCTATGACAACGTTTTCATGGATCGGGAGGTCATGTGTGAAAAGTAGATATAGTGTTGGTCCCAGAACACTTCCTTGTGGGACCCCTGCGTTTACAGAACATAAGGGGCTTTCTTCATCTTCCTCCTTTACATAGAAATAACGATTTTGGAGATATGATTTTAGGAACAAATAATAGTTAATTGGTAGTAATTTCTTTATCTTGTACAATAGTCCATTGTGCCAAACTTTGTCAAAAGCTTGTGAGATATCTAGGAAAGCAGCGGAGCAGTACTTCTTCTTCTCGAATGAGCAATTAATAGTTTCTACTAGTCTATGTACTTGTTCAATTGTCCCGTGTTGTTTTCTAAACCCAAATTGGTGATCAGGTATAAGGGACTTTCCATGTATTATTACGTTAAGCCTTTTTAGGAATAACTTTTCTAATACTTTGAAAAGAATGGGTAATAGACTAATCGGACGGTAAGATGTGACGTTTTCAAGTTTTTTGCCTGGCTTTGGAATCATAGTAATTTGGGCCACTTTCCATTGAGGTGGTATGAAACATCGAATAAGACAAGCGTTAAATATGTATGTAATTAGTGTGAATGCAATACTCGGCAATTCTTTAAGAGATTTGGCAGTAACGAGATCATAACCAGGTGCTTTGTTTGTTTGTAGTGTTTGGATTGTGTTGTAAACTTCCGATTTTGAGAATTTTTGAATTGGCAAGTCTAGTTGGTGCACTTCAGTTAAGAATTCTTCAATACGTTTTTCTGAGTAATGATTACTCTCTGTGGTATTTGGGGCAAATACTGAATTTAAGTGATCCGCAAATACTTGTGATTTCTCCAAGTTACTTCTAGTCCACTTGTTCTCATTATTTCTTATAGGATGATTTAATTTTATATGTTGATTTAATCTTTTATTTATTTTCCAAAGAGAATACTCTGTGGTTTTTGTGGCATCGAGATTCTGCAATTCAGATTCGAGTTCTCTATCTCTTTCTCATTTAAGAAGTTTGTTGAGTTCAGCTGTAAGTTTATTTAATGTGGCTTTGTCCTCTGAAAATCTTGTTTTTTGCCACCTTTTTCTAGCCTTTCGCTTTTCGTTAATTTTATTGCGTATTTTGATTGAGAAGCGGGGTAAATTTGTATTGAATTCTGTTGGAGTAGAATTCCATGCGGCATTCTGAATTATAGAGTTTAGATATTCTGCAGCATTTGTAATGTCATCATCTGATTTAAGTGGAATTTTTAAATTTATAGAATCTTCTACCAGTTGTTTATAATATTGCCAGTTTGTCTTTTTATTATGCAATTTGCAGGGTTGATCAGCTGTATTTACATCGGAACTCAAGAATAGGGCAACTGGAGAATGATCTGAGCAGATATGGAATGTCTCCTGGTGAACCAGTCGGAACATGGTTCATGTGTCAGACTGGAGGGAATTTTTGGTGTCTTGTTTGTAGTTAGTGTTTATTGTAAATTCGATGAGTACTTAGAACAATACCTGCAATATTTGGAGTCCATCTTGGATATTGTTGGAAGGGAACCACTTCTTGTGGGCATGGACGCCAACGCTGTCTCCCCAATGTGGCACAGTAAGATGCCGAGACATACGTCTGGGTATCGTAGCTTCCACAGAGGGGAGGAGCTTTGTGAATGGCTCCTAAATAGGGCTCTTCACGTGGTGAATGTCCCCACTCGGGAGTTTTCTTTCCACGGTCCAAATGGCTCCAGTGATATAGATGTCACTATCGCGAATGATATGGCCATGAGGGCCTTCAACTATCAGTGGAGGATTAGGGCTGACCTTGGAGTCAGCGACCACAATGTCATTTTAATAGATCTTTTGCCGTTTAAGAAATGGTCGGTGGAAAGAGTGGATTGGGACTTCTATGAACAGCAAATTCGGGAAGCGTTTTTGTTTATTTCCTTGTTGGATTTTTCTCGGCTCTCCATAGATGAGATGGTGCGGTTTTCGAATGAGAAAATTTCAAGCGTGAATGACAGGGTTCTTAGAGTGCAACGCGTGTTCTCCTCCAGGGAGGCCAGGTTGTGGACTGCTGAATTGCAGACTAAACGCAGGGAATTGAGACGTTTGCGCAAAAGGCTTCAAAGGCTGCGTCGTAGTGAGTCATTGGATGTGCCCTCTGTTGAAGAGCAATATCGTTCCTGCTTGCGATTATATAAAAGAATGTTAAGAGATGCCAAGGAGATGTATTGGAGAGCTTTTTTAAGCGGAGATAGCGAGGATCCTTGGGGTAAGGTCTACAAAGTATGTAGGAAGAGAAACCAGACTTTGGATCTGGCAAGCTTAGTTGTTAGAGGTGAGGTTATTCCAACGTGGGAAGGCTGTATAAGAGCCCTGCTGGACTCATTTTTTCCGAGGGAGCAACACGCTGAGGTAGATATTGAGCAGATCCGGAGTCCTCCAGTGCTTGAGCGTGATGAATTGGTGTTGTCCCTGGCGAGGCTTCGTTCGGGTAAGTCTCCAGGAATAGACGGGTTGACTAGGGAAATGTGGAAGCGTATTTCCAGAGTCATCCCTGAATTCCTGGAGGTGATTGCTTGGTGATTGCATCCGCCTTGGATATTTTCCTTCAGAATGGAAGGTGGCCAGGGTCGTGGTTCTACTGAAGTCTCCCGATAGGATCAGGTGTGACCCAAATCCTATAGGGGTGTCAGCCTCTTACCGGTACTTGGTAAAGTACTGGAAAGAGTGATGGTGTCTAGACTGCAGGAGAAGCTACGAGACCGAATGTGTAGGTACCAGTTCGGCTTCAAGGAAGGCAAGAGTACTGAGGATGCTTGGCATCATGTGAAGGAGAAGGTCCGTACATCGCCGCAAAAATATGTCCTTGGGATTTTCTTTGATTTCAAGGGGGCATTTGATTACCTTAAATGGTCCAGCATTTTAAGATATCTTGGAGTCGTAGTGGGTGAGGGCATGAATTTCCTTCCGCATCTGGATTATGTTAGAGGCAAGCTGGTCACTGTCGTGGGACAAGTCCGAAGGGTCATTAGGTGCGAATGGGGTTTTAGAAGATTTGCGGTGCGATGTCTATATAAGGGCCCATTTTTGGCTTGTGCCACCTATGGGTCTTCGGCTTGGAGTGAGGTTGCATCCGGGGCAGTTGGTAAACGAAAGATTTTATCGTGCCAAAGGATTATCCTTCTAGGATGTCTGAAGGTTTGTAGGACAGTGTCAACGGATGCGTTGCAAGTCTTGATGGGAGTGGCCCCTCTTGACTTGAGGTACTGCGACGTGGGTTGTTGTTTCGTGTGGGAAGAGTTGTGTTAAATCCGCATGAGAACTGGGATATCCCTCGCTTAGAGAGCATGCCTAGGACGGAGTTAGTAGCTTGCTTGAAGGAGTATGTGGTTGCTCGATGGCAGGAAAGGTGGGATTCCTCCACTAATGGATTACTCACAAGTTCCTTCCTGATGTTGGTTTTGTGGAGTCAAACTCGTTTTTCGAGTTTGGGATGGACTTAGGTTTCCTTCTCACTGGGCATGGGTCCATGAATGGTTTCCTGTTTCGGAGGGCATTATCCTCGTCTGCTGAATGTTTGTGTGGTTCTTCAATTGAGGACGTTGTTCATTTGTTATGTGTGTGTCCGCTATATGTGAACTTTAGGAATCTTCCTTCTATGGGAGTTGAGTTTGTGGATGATGATTGGTATCTTGCGGGCCTTGTTTCCTCGCCTGAAACATTGGCATGTGCTGAGCAGTTTGCTAGACATCTGTTTGCAGCCAGGCGAACATTTATGTTACAAGACAGTCTATCGATGGGACATTAAGTCGTTGGCGGTCGAGTGGCAATATTTGATATAATGGGCCACCAGTCCCCGAGTTGCGTAGAACTAAAACTGGGAGTAGCTTCGGTTACGGAACCTGGCCAGAGGTTCCCATGGCTCCCCATGTGCTATAAGACTTAGGTCTTGTTGGGGGCTCGGCCGGGCTAATGCCTGAATTGGATGCCGCTCACCGACTCGGAGCGGAAGGGGTTGGGATGGACCTCGTCTCTTTAAGGTGAGGGGTGCATACCTACGCAGTGTGCACCTAGACCGTCCCATCAGCGTTCTGCGCAAATCATCTCACGGACGCAGCTTTACATACATAAAGGGTTACCAGTCCCGGCATCGTATGGGATGCAACTGGTAGTAGTGTCATCTACGAAGTCTGACCAGAGGCTTTTTCTGGTACCACGGGAGTCAGGAGCCCCTTGTTTCCAGCCTGACTGTTGATGTGGCCCCTGTTGGGAGCTTCGTGGTGGCTCGGTTTAAACCCAAATCGCGGGTAGAGTCTTCGGACTCGGTGTGGAGTTGCACTTATTCAACCGGGTGCTATGACCCATAGATTAGCAGAGGTATTAAGATAGGCCTCGACCCCTCACCAAGAGGAAAGTTCATACCCATATATATGTCTTTAAATTGGTACCTGCGTATTGGTGTTGGCTCTGTGGAAGTCTACCACCCTCTAAGAGACTGACATTGATACAAGGGGGCGCTGGCCGCCGCATTATAGCGTGCTACTGCGAGTGTTTGCTCGCCGTGAGTGAAACCGCGAGGTATATATTTACGTAAAGCAAATTTCTCTGTCCCTATCTACTATCTAGCGAAACCACAGCCAAGGGAACGGGCTTGGAATAATTAGCGGGGAAAGAAGGCCCTGTTGAGCTTGACTCTAATATGGCGGTGTAAGGAGACATAAGAGGTGTAGAATAAGTGGGAGATGTTGGTTCGCCTTCATCGACAATGAAATACCACTACTCTTATTGTTTCCTTACTTACTTGATTAAGTGGAACGTGTATCATTTCTTAGCCATTATACGGATATATTTATATATCTTATGGTATTGGGTTTTGATGCAAGCTTCTTGATCAAAGTACTAAGAGTTTGTTATATAATTGTAAACATATCTCGATGAGATGATGGCATTTCGGTGTCATTGTCGTATTTGAAATTTGGTATAACTCCTAATACTCAGGTATGATCCAATTCAAGGACATTGCCAGGTAGGGAGTTTGACTGGGGCGGTACATCTCTCAAATAATAACGGAGGTGTCCCAAGGCCAGCTCAGTGCGGACAGAAACCACACATAGAACTCTTGAAGTGAACAGACGTGTGTTTCGTATCAGCGGAAATAATTTGTATTCGGTTGTGAAATTACACAGTGAAGTTTGAGAGTATAACATATTGAATATACCTTAAGGTGCATGCATAAGTGCCCTTTCGGAAATTCCGTTTAATTAATTGACTGAAAGTGAGTGGAATAGTGAAATCTGGTTAATCCTATTGTGTGTAATTAATCAATTATTCCCCAATTAATCTAATTAATTGGTCGTTTGATTGATTAATACTGGCCTGGCATTGAAATTGGACATTGATTTTGGATTCTGAATTTGTTTTATATAAAAATTTAAATTGATTGATTGATGTGGACTTGGAAATTGTGCTTTGATTAAACTGGAAATTGAGCTGATTAATTAAATTATTTAATTAATTAGCAACTGATTGATTGGAAGAAATCAGTGGAATCTTTGAAATTCATTGATTCAGGTGACATAAAGTTGATATAAAGTTAAGTGCATAACTGATAAATTGTTTGCTATTGCTAAGCTTAGGACTCGTCAGAGTCGTTATAAGTTAGCTAGCAATAGTTTTTGTTGCTGCAATCTAGCGGGTCGATTTCGCTGGAGCGGGCCCCTTTGCGGGATTTTTGTGGTAAGTGCGTGTGAGAGGTTTTAGATGAGCACACGTAGGAAGAGAGGTGAGGCGTTCGTTGATGAGGGAATGGATGGGGAAGGGAGTAACGAGGTTGATAGTGAGAATGCTCCCAAGAGAGTTGATGCTACGGAGAGTCCGGCGAAAGCGCAGAGTGCATCGGGAAGCAGGCAGAACGTAGGCTCCTTACCTAAGGTGCCTCTCTTCTCTGATGGTATTGAGAGCGGTGGAGGTAAGTCTGCCATAGGCGGACAGAAGAATAGAGGCAAGTAGGCTAAGGCTCCGGCCAAGGTGCCCGCGAAAGAGAGGCAGATAGAGCCGTTAACGTCTGATATCGAGGTGAATGAGATTAGGACCCAGAGAGCATCGCGTATGTCGCGACGCTCGGGAGTGACTAATGCAAGAGCGGAGAGTCTGATTGGTACGATGAAAATGATAACCGGGAGAGTGATGTCCACTCTTATCGACATTTTTAATGTCGAGGGAGCACTTGTGAGGGAAATGGTTGGTTTCGCAGGAGAATATGAGACGATGCTGATGTCGTTGGTGGCAGAAAATGAGAGACTAAAGGGGCGACTGGAGGCTAGTCCTCCCTTAGGTGGTGTCTCTTCGGTGATGCCCCCAGTGTGTGTGGCTCTCGTGAGCGCTGCTTCTGCTCCCGCGAGAAGTAAATCTGTGGTAGCCCCTCTGCCGGTGTTGCGTGCTCCGGTTGAGACGTGGGCAGCTAAGGCGATATCATCGAAGCAAGTCATAGAAAAGGTCGTTAAAGAGGTAGGCCCTCACTTAAATGCGAGAGTTTTTCAAGTGGGACAATTAAAGAACGGTGGTGCGGTTATGAGAATGTCCTCTCGTGAGGAGAGAGAAGGTGGTCTCAAATGAGAAGTCTAAGGAGGTGGGTTTAGAGGTGTCTGCTGAGGACAAATTGGGACCGCGGGTAGTTGTGGAAGGAGTGGAGGCTCGTTTCTCTCCCGATGACTTTATGAGAGAAATATTTCATAAAAATTACAAACTAATCTACACTAATGAGGAATTTGGAAAGCTTCAAGATAATTAGCCGCCCCTGGGAGAAGGGTGAGGGGAAGCTAAACGTTATTTTGGAAGGCAGCTCTGAGGCGATGGAGATTCTCCTGAAGCAGCGGAAATGCTATATTAGCTGGGTCGGCTTTCCTGTGAGTGAGTTTGAGCCGATTTTATCATGCAGGAGGTGTTTGGGTGTTGGACACAGAGCGGGTGATTGTCGCTATGCTCAGAACGTTTGTCGCCAGTGTGGTGGTAGGAACTGCGCCTTTAAGGACAGGCCAGCCGGCCATAGAATGTTGACGTATGCGTGTCCTCTATACACGGCAATGGTGGCTCGTGTAAATGCTCGTGATTAAATATGTCCGTCCGATTTTTACAATTAAATTGTCAAGGAAGCAGGTCATCTATGTATGACCTGGGCCAGTGTATGTGTGAAACTGTCTGTGACGTTGGTCTCCTACAGGAACCTTATATTTCCATTGAGGGAGTTAGTGGTCTCCCTATGGAATTTCGTCAATTTGTGGATTTGCGTCGTAATGCGGCAGTTGTTAGAGGTTTAAATGTTGATGGTTTGCGTGTAGATCATTCTGAGCTTGGTGTCTGTGTCAGGTTGGAAGGAGCGTTTGGGGTATTGTTTGTTGCAAGTGTTTATTGTAAGTTTGACGAGCATATAGAATACATAGCCACTGTGGTGGATCTGGCTGGAAGAGAGCCTCTACTTGTTGGCATGGACGCCAAAGCTGTCTCACCGATGTGGCATAGCAAGATGAACAGGCATGTGCCTGGATATCTTAGCTTCCGCAGAGGTGAGCAGCTGAGTGAATGGCTCATAAATAGGAGCATTCATGTGGTGAACATGCCGACTGTGGATTACACCTTCCATGGCCCTAACGGATGCAGTGATATTGACGTCTCTATTGCAAATGGTCCTGCAACTAGGAGCTTCTTGTTCAACTGGGAGATAAGGCCAGATCTTCGTATTAGTGACCATAATATGATAATCATTGAGGCTACAAGACGAGGTAGAATAGCTGCCCGGCCTGATCAGTGCAGGAGATGGTCCATGAATGGGGTAAACTGGGGGGAATATGAGGATGAAATCCGGGATAAGTTTTTATCAGTTCCTATTGAATTCTTTGAAAGCCTTGGAGTCGACTCCAAGGTTGAGCTCTTGTATGATCTTGTGTCCGAAGTAATCGACAGGTTACTCACTGTCCATCGGTCTACTCCTCGGAGAGAGGTTAGATGGTGGAATGGTGAGCTCCAGTTGAGGAAGCTGGCTCTGAGACGGGTCAGGAGGAGGATGCAGAAGGCCAGGAGAAGGGGATTACCTTCTATATCAGAATTTGAGAGGACATGTAGCCTGTTGGTAAGGGAATACAAGTGTATGTTGAAGGAGGCCAAGGATCGGCATTGGCGGGCTTTCCTTGAGCAGAATAGTAACGATCCTTGGAGTAGAGTGTATAAGATCTGTAGGAAAGGGGATCAGTCCCTGGATCTTTCCGGGCTGGTAGTTGAGGGGGAACTGCTGACGGCATGGTCTGATTGTGCTACCGCGCTTATGGAAACGCTTTTCCCTCGAGGGGGTGGTCATGAGAGTGTTGAAGATGCGCCTAACGCCCCTGCTCTGGAGCGTGGAGATCTGGATGTGGCAATGGCCAGGATAAGGAGTAGAATGTCTCCAGGCATTGATGGGCTGACTGGGGAGATGTGGAGACACATCTACCAATCTGTCCCCCAGTACCTGGAGAGCCTTATGGCCCAGTGTGTCAGACTGGCTTACTTCCCAAAGGCATGGAAGGTTGCACGTGTGGTAGTCCTTCTGAAGTCACCGGATAAGGTCAGGAGTGATCCTCGGTCCTATCGAGGCATCAGCCTCCTCCCAGTCCTGGGCAAGGTTCTGGAAAGAGTGCTGGTGCAGAGACTACGGGAGAGGGTTGATGGCAGAACATGACGGTTACAGTTTGGCTTTAGAGGGGCTTTTGACCATTTAAGATGGTCGGCCATCATTGACAGGCTCCGAGAAGTAGGATGTAATGAGCTAGGGATATGGTGTAGCTATTTCAGTAATCGTGAGGCAGTGATCTTTGAGAGGGCTAACACGAAATCGGTTAGCATTGAGAGAGGATGCCCTCAGGGATCTATAGCAGGCCCTATAATCTGGAATTTAGTGATGGATCCCTTACTCTTCGAGTTGGACACCCGCTGTAACCTAGGTGCGTTTGCGGATGTTCTGGTGGTTTTAGTGGAAGGAAACTCTAGTTATTTGGAAGAGGAGGGAGCGGCCTTGATGGCCATTATTAGTGCTTGGGGAAACCGTGTTGGGGTTGAGGTAAACTTGGACAAGACCGTGTCCATGTTGTTGAAAGGGTCACTTTCAAGTAATAGGCATCCCATCGTCAGGCTAAATGGTGTTCCCATAACCTATGCGAACAAGGTTAAATACCTAGGAGTAGTGGTGGCAGAGAAATTGAATTTCCTCCCACATATTGATTTCGTCAGGGACAAGTTGGTCGCAGTTGTTGGCCAGGTACATAGGGTACTGAGGCATGAGTGGGGTCTCCAAAGGAGTGCGATAAGGCAGCTCTACGATGGCCTATTTCTTGCGTGTGCTACGTATGCTTAGTCGGTATGGTGTGACTTGGCAAGGAGGGCAGTAGGCTCCAGGAAGATTCAATCCTGCCAGAGGATTATTCTGCGGGCATGCTTAAGGGTGTGCAGAACGGTGTCCACGGAGGCCCTTCAGGTCCTGATGGGTACTACACCTCTGGATCTGGAGGTGATCAGGAGGGGTATCCTTTTTAGGGTAAGCAGAGGAGTAATCCTGCCTCGGGATGAATGGGTAGTTCCAGGTATGGAACGTATGCCTAGGGACGGTATATTGGCTCACCTTGATGAGTGTGTTGCCCTTAGGTGGCGAGAGAGGTGGAACGCATCCACAAATGGTCGCGTCACTCATAAATTCATACCGGAGGTCAGATTTGCCAGGTCTAATCGGTATTTCAAATTTAGCATGGAATTAGGATACCTGCTAACAGGACATGGATCCATAAATGGGTTTTTGTTTAGGAGGGCGTTAAGCTCCTCCCCAGAGCGTTTGTGTGGTTTTCCTGACGAGGACGTCGAGCATGTATTGTGTCACTGTCCACTGTACTCTAGTTTTAGAGATCTGCCGAGTATGGGCATCCATTTTGCTGATTGGGAGTGGCAGTTCGAGTCTGGTACCACGGGCTCTTGGATCTGTAGTCAGTCCCATGGCTCCCCAAGTGCTATAAGACCTTGGTCTTGTTGTGGGCTCGGCCGGGCTTATGCCTTACTAGGGTGCCGCTCGCCGAAACTGAGCGGAAGAGGTTGAGATGGACCTTGTCTCTTCACGGTGAGGGGTGCACACCTACGCAGTGTGCATCTAGACCGTTCCATCAGAGGAAAGTCCATACCCATATGTATGACTTTAAATTGGTACCTGCGTATTGGTAAAGGCTCTGTGGAGGTCTACCACCCTCTAAGAGACTGACATTGATACAAGGGGGCGCTGGCCGTCGCATTATAGCGTGCTACTGCGAGTGTTTGCTCGCCGTGAATGAAGCCGTGAGGTACATATTCACGTGAAGCAAATTTCTCTCTGTCCCTATCTACTCATCTAGTTGAGCACTCGAAGAGAACGGACGTGGTTTTTACTAGCGAAAAATTATAAACTCGGGTAAAAATTATTGAAGAGCTTTGTAGTGTACATACTGAATCGTGCCTTTAAAGTAACGCTTAGTGCAAAAGTGATTGATAGTGGATAATTAGTGGATTATCGTTAATTCGTTTTGGAATTAATTTGTTTTATTGATTAATTAATTGAAATATTCGATTGATTGGTCAATAAATTAAATTGAGTATTACTGGTGAGATCTTGGACTGTTTTTGGCTTACGACATTTTGGATACCGATATTAATAAATTGATTTAAAATTGATTGAAGTGGATGCTTAATTAATTAAATTTAATTAATTAAATCTAATTAATTAATTAATTGAGCGACTAATTTATTAATTTCATATTGGTTAATTAATTAATGATAACTGGATTGGCTTTGACTTGGTATGTTTTCTGGAAAATTGATTTGAATTTATATATTGATTAGATTGTAGAAACTAAAACTGGTTGCGACAGGCTTGCTTTGTTGATTATTTTCAAAGGCTAGCTGCTGACTCGTCAGAGTCATAAGTCAGTGTTCACCTTACGATTTGTTGTTACTTGATAGCGGTATATCCTTGTTTACTAAAGAAGGAAATTTTGTTTAGCCACTATAGTGTGGTCTGCAACGCTATTTGTTGCTACAAACTAGCGGTAGCATTTTTCTCGTTACGGTACCTTCTGAGTCGATGACCAGAAGGAGGAAAGATCCCTCTGGTGAGACGACGGGTGCAGAGGAGGACGACGACCTAGATATGGAGAGTGAGGAAGAAGAGAATGCAGCGAAGAGAGTCGATGCTATGACTAGCCCTGAGAAGATGGTTAGGAGTGCATCATCAAAATTGAGGAGTGCTAGTGTGGCGGTTGATGGTCCTAGTACTAGTAAGGCAAGAGGAGGTCCCCTTTGGCCACTGGTGCCATTGTTCTCTGAGAGTGTTGGTGGTAGTGGTAAGGGAGACGGTAGGACGGTGAGTAAGAGCGTAAAAGGTGCTGAGATGAGAGGCAAGGCAAGTAGGCCTGTAAGAGCTCCGGCTAAGGGAGCCGCCTCGAAGGTACCTGAGAGTTTAACCTCAGATAGTGAGCTAACTGAGACGAGAGCTGGTAGTAGACGAGAGATGGTGGCACCGCCTGTAATTAAAATAATTACAGGCAGGGTGATGACAACGCTCATCGATGTTTTTAATGTTGAGGGTTCTCTTGTGAAAGAGATGATGAGTTTATCTGGAGAGTACGAGGCGTTGATGATGGGCTTAGTCTCTGAAAATGAGCGTCTGAGAGGTAGGCTGGATGTCTACTCCACTAGGGGAACGCCTCAAATGGTGATGCCCCCAGTGAGCGTGGCTCCCGTGAGCGCAGTTCCCGCAGGAGTAGTCCCAGTACCTATGGTGTCGGCGCCGGCTCTCCCTGAACCGGTTATTGAAACTTGGGCGTGTAAAGTAAAGAGTGCTGATGGTAATGCAACTGGTAAACAAGTTGTAGAGAGAGAAGTTGGGCCCCATCTGAACGTTAGGGTTCATGAGGATAGGGCCTTGCGGGGAGGAGATGCGATCATACGCACACCTTCACAGGCTGAACGAGAAAAGATCGCAAATAATGCGAAATTCAGCGAAGCTGGCTTGGAAGTAAGCGTGGATGACAAGCTTGGACCAAGAGTGGTTGTCCAGGGAGTTGACACGCAGCTCTCTCCTGACGAGTTCATGGGAGAACTGTATGACAAAAACCTGAAGGGCAAGCTCTCAAGGGAAGAGTTTGTCAAAAGCGTTAAAATAGTGAGCAAGCCATGGACAGTGTCCCCTGATGGTCTGGTCACTGTCATATTAGAAGGTTGTGTGACTGCGATGGAGCAGCTTTTGCAGCAGGGTAGATGCTACATAAGGTGGTTTAGTTTCCGAGTCCGTCCGTTTGATCTGGTCATGGCATGTAGGAGGTGTTTTGGACTTGACCATATGGTCAGAGATTGTCGAATGACCCAGAGTGTTTGTATCCATTGTGGTCAGTCTGGTCACAATGGAAGAGATTGTGTGTATCCGTTAAATTGTAGAAATTGTGCTTTCAAGGGTAGGCCCTCGGGGCACCGCATGTTGTCCCAGGCTTGCCCTTTGTATGTGTCGTTGGTTGCCCGTGCTAATGCTAGACATTAACATGTCCGTCCGTGTCCTGCAATTAAATTGCCAAGGTAGCAGATCGGTAATGTATGATCTTGCCCAGTGTGTTTGTGAGTTAGAATGTGTTGTTGCACTAGTGCAGGAGCCATATGTGGCCTTGGATGAAGTTAGGGGCCTCCCACTAGATTTTCGTGTAATCAGTGATCTGCGTTGTAATGCTGCCATTGTCGTCAGAGATAGTGGTATCAATTTAATTGTTGTTGATCAGTCGGAACACGGTGTCTGCGTTAGACTGGAAGGAGTCTTTGGTGTTGTATTTGTAGTCAGTGTTTATTGTAAGTTTAAGGAGGTACTTGATCCGTACTTGGTCTATATGGAACGAATCGTGGAGTTGGTTGGTAGGGAGCCGCTCCTTGTTGGTATGGATGCCAATGCTGCTTCTCCAATGTGGTATAGCAAGATGTCCAGGCATGCACCTGGCTACCTTAGCTTCCACAGAGGAGAACAGCTAAGTGAATGGCTCGTGAATTGGAACCTTCACGTGGTGAACATACCAACAATGGAGTACTCCTTCCAGGGACCGAACGGTTCCAGTGACATAGACGTTACCCTGGTCAATGATGAGGCGGCTAGGGTGTTTAGTTTTGTGTGGAGCATAAGGCCTGACCTTGGCGTCAGTGACCATAATACGATTGTAATTGAGATTAGTCCTAGTGATAGAAGAAACTCTCAACCTGTACTCCAGAGGAACTGGTCAACCTGGCAGGTTGACTGGACATTCTATGAGGATGAAATCAGGGAACCTTTCAGACCATACCCATTGGAACACTTTGCCCAACTTCAAATAGATGAGAGAATCTACCTGTTAAATAGACTGGTAACTGAGGTCAATGACAGGGTCCTGCGCATACGCCGCAATAGAACTCTTCAGGAATTGAGTTGGTGGAATGAGGAGCTTCAGATGAAGCGTGTTGCTCTCCGGCGGTTAAGGAGGCGTCTGAAGCGACCTGGATGACCCTGGAGTTAGAATATAGGCAATCCCTAAGGGAGTATAAGAACTTACTTAAAGATGCGAAGGAGCGCCAGTGGAGAGACTTTGTCTCAAGAAATTGTAGTGACCCGGTCTATAGGATATGCAGGAGGGGAAGGCGGAGGGTTGACCTCGCAGCGCTGAGAGTGGGTGCTGAAACGCTCACGTCTTGGACGGATTGTGTGTCTGCCTTAATGGGTTCATTTTTCCCGAGGTCAGGTGATGAACCTGTTTTGTCCTCTGAGTATACTCCCAATGCTCCACCCCTGGAGCGAGGTGAGCTAGTCCTATCGATGGCAAAGCTACGAGCGAAGAAGTCCCCTGGTATGGATGGGTTGACTGGGGAAATGTGGAAGCACGTTTTCCGGGTCATACCAGACATACTAGAGGACTTGTTTGCTCAATGCTTTCGTTTGGGATATTTTCCCTCTGAGTGGAAGTTTGCGAAGGTCGTGATATTACTAAAGTCCCCAGGCAAAGTAAGATCCGATCCTAGGTCATATCGAGGTATTAGTCTACTCCCTGTACTAGGTAAGGTGCTGGAGAGGATAATGGCACTTAGACTCCAAGATAAGCTTCTGGGCCGGTCTTGTCGCTACCAGTTTGGTTTCAAGGAAGGTAAATCGACTGAGGATGCGTGGGGAAGAAGGTGGAAGATTCACCACATAAATATGTGCTGGGAATCTTTGTAGACTTTAGGGGTGCTTTTGATCGCCTACAATGGCCTGCTATTTTGGGAAGGTTACGTGAGCTGAGATGTGAAGAGCTAGCCCTGTGGAAGAGTTATTTTTGTGACCGTTTTGCTACCGTTATAGGGGTAGGTGAATCGGTTACCCTGCGAGTTGAGAGAGGTTGCCCACAGGGATCGATAGGAGGTCCTATTCTATGGAACCTAATGATGGACTCACTACTTTTGCAGTTGGATCAGACTTGCAACTTCTGCGCTTTTGCAGATGACCTGCTGTTATTGCTTGAAGCGGACTCCAGGTCACAGCTGGAGAGGGAAGGCGCAAGTATGATGCGATTGGTCAAGGATTGGGGAGACGGCGTAGGAGTCCAGGTTAATCTCCAGAAGACGTGTATTATGTTGCTAAAAGGTCGCTTATCTTCAAATAGGCACCCCATAGTTAAGCTTGGGGAGGATTCCCTCTCCTATGAAGACAGGGTGAAATACCTAGGCATAGTGTTAGGAGAGCGAATGAATTTTTTTGCCGCATGTGGAATACCTGCGGGATAAGCTGACCACCCTTGTTAGTCAAGTCCGGAGGGTTATTAGATGTGAATGGGGCCTGAGTAGCAAGGCGGTTTGCCGATTATATAAGGGTCTCTTCCTGGCTTGTGCGACCTATGGGTCTTCTGTGTGGTGTGATGTTTTAAGAGGAGTAGTTGGCAGGAGGAAAATATTGTCTTGTCAAAGGGTGGTCCTGTTGGCATGTGTTAGAGTTTGTCGCACTGTCTCCACGGACGCTCTACAGGTCCTGATGGGTGCAACTCCGTTGGACCTTGAAGTCATCAGGAGAGGTTTGAGCCAGATGAGCTCAAATCTCGCAGCGGGACGAATGGCTATCACCTGATGTTAATATGACTGATACTGAGCTTGCGGCGCACCTGTCGCTTTATTCCCTCAGCACCTGGCAGAGTAGATGGGATTCTTCCCCTAGTTGTAGGGTCACTTATCGATTCCTGCCGGACGTTTTGTTTGTGTCCTCAAGTGAGCACTTTGCTTTTAGTATGTAGTTAGGATTCCTGCTAACAGGACATGGCTCCTTGAACGAGTTTTTATATAGGCGAGCGTTGAATCCGGTTCCAGATTGTCTCTGTGGTGCTCCGAGTGAGGATGTAGATCATATCCTGAGGTTGAGCCTTTGGCTCCCGAAGTGCTATAAGACCTAGGTCTTTTTGGGGGCTCGGCCGGGCTCTTGCCTAAAAATTGGTTGTCGTTCACCGATTCTGAACGGAATCAGAGGCTTTTTTCTGGTACCACGGGAGTCAGGAGCCCCTGGAACTTGTTCCAGCCTGGCTGTTGGTGTGGCCTCTGTTGGGAGCTTCGTGGTGGCTGTGGTTTATACCAAAACCGCGGGAAGAGTTGCTTGAACTCGGTGTGGAGTTGCACTTACTCAACCGGGTGCTATGACCCATAGAATAGCAGAGGTATTAGATAGGCCTCGACCTCTTACCAAGAGGGAAGTTCACACCCATATGTTGAGCACTCGAAGCGAACGGACGATATTTTTACTAGCGAAAAATTATTAACGGCCGTTTAAAGGTAGCTCCGTTAAATGTTAACTGGTACTTTAACGACCCGTTAAGAAAAAAATGTTTTCAAGGAGCTCCGTTAAAATTTAACTGACAGTTTTAACTGAAAATAAGTCGTTAAATTTAACTGGAATATTTTCACCAGTTATGTTCTTAACCGGGGGAAAAATATATTCACATTTTTGTCAAAAAATAAATTAAAATATTTGAAAAAGCTATATTTGAAAAGGACTTTTTATACATTCTCTCTGTTAGCAGCTTAAAATAGAATATGCTACTTTATGGGAGCCAGAAAGGTCAATAGCCTAAAATACAAAGGTACCTAAAATAGGGAATGTGAAAATAATTAGAAGATTTCTACAGAAGTCATGGGGAAATTGTTTTCGAATGAATTAGTCACATTGTGTGGTGGTACCAGAAGGGGGTCGGCTAATGCGACTATTGATACTTCTAAAACTTTGCTCTATACCGAATTATAAGTGTGGTATGCACATGTATTAAAGTTACGAGATATGCAATGTTGGTATGATTTGGCCATCTTATGTGCAAGTACCAAAAGGTCGTGGCAATAACGCCCATTATTCACTGGACTAAAAATATTACTCTGTACACACTTTCAAGTATTTGCATGTACTGGTATTAAAACTATTAACTCATTGTAAATATGGTCACTTTGTGTGGGAAGCATTTCACGGAGATATCGGCAGATAAGCTATTATTATGTGTGGTCGCACAGAAGATTCGGGTAGTTAGTATTGGAAATATTAGAGAATCAGTATTTCACAAAATTGTAAAGGGCGGTTAGTTCTAGAAGTAGTGGACCAATAGGTAACGTCTTTGAACTGAAATAAATTGTGGTATTACCCACATACATATCAAATTTGAAGTCAATAGGTTACTCCTTTCGAAAGTTAAATTGGGCATAAGTCAGACAGACATACGGAAGTAGGGCACTGTTCAAATGAATTAAAATGTCCTAAAAAGTATTTTCGCCGATACTTATGTCATTCCTTCCATATGTTATACTTTTGTTCCACAGCATACGAAATACTGGTATCCTCCACTAAAATGCATAACCAGAGAAATATCCGAATAGGCCTTGTCCTTCTGGTGCCTTCCACACAAAGAAGTCAAATCTTATTACAACTGAAATAGTCATAGATTTAATGCAATTACACGTTTTATTAAATTTGTTAACAAAAATATTGTGCACGATTTTCATAAATTACAAAAAAAAATCAAAATATTTTAGGAGTCATTCACAATAGTAATTAACATCAAGTTATCTAACGGAACCTTCCTGAAAACGAAATTTTTAACGGGCCGTTTAAAATGATCTTTAGACTAACTGTCTGTTAGCTAATTTTTTCAATAAAAATAACTAACGGAGCTACCTGAAAACGGCCGTAAATCGGGTAGAAATTGTGAAAGTGCTTATTGAGTGTATATATTGAATCGTGCCCTTGGAGTAACACGCTTAGTGCCTTTAAGGGGATTCGTGGTTTTAATTAATTTGCAAATTGAGTGATAGTGGATTGATATCGACTTCTCGTTAATCCTTTGCGGAATTAATTGATTATTTGTTTAATTAATTGAAACATTTTCGATTAATTGTTAAATAATTAATTGATTAGGACTGGTAAGACCTTGGATACGTTTTCGGCTTATGATTTTGATTTGATTTTTATACTGATATTGATTATCGATTGAACTTAGACAATTGAGTCCGTTGCTCAATTAATTAGCTTCTTAATTAATTGGGCTACTGATTAAATTGACTTTTTGATCGGTCAATTAATTAATTATATTGATTTTGGTGAATTATTGGATATTGTTTATGGTTACATTGAGTTTGAATTACGTTTTGATTAGATTGTTTTAATTGATTGGTTGAAAGTGTGGTAGGTACAGTGCTGTCTCGTCAGATTCTTAAGACATTAGTGCCTACTGGGGAATTGTTGCTACATAGTAGCGGGAAAAATTTTTTTTAGAGTCCGTCCGTTTGAATTGGTTATGTCGTGTAGGAGATGCCTTGGTCTTGACCACATGGTGAAGGAATGCCGAATGACCCAGAGCGTGTGCATCCATTGTGGCCAGTCTGGTCACGACGCTAGAGATTGTGTGTATCCGTTGAATTGTCGTAATTGTGATTTTAAGGGAAAACCCTCTGGGAATCGTATGTTGTCCCAGGCGTGCCCGTTGTATATGTCGTTGATTGCCCGTGCTAATGCTAGACATTAAATGTCCGTCCGTTTCCTCCAACTGAATTGATCGGCAGATCGGCCATGTATGATCTCGCCCAGTGTATTTGTGAATTGGATTGTGTTGTTGCATTAGTTCAGGAACCATATGTAGCCATGGCTGATGTGAGGGGTTTCCCACTTGAGTTTCGTGTTATTTGTGATTTGCGTCGAAATGCGGCCATTATTGTTAGATGTAGTGGTATTAATGTTGTAGTAGCGGATCAGTCTGACCATGGAGTATGTGTTAGGCTTGAAGGTGTCTTTGGCGTAATGTTTGTTGTTAGTATTTACTGTAAATTTGAGGAACAAATTGATCCCTACTTGAGCTATATTGAGCGGATCGTTGAGCTAGTTGTTAGGGAACCGCTCCTGGTAGGTATGGACGCCAACGCTGCTTCCCCCATGTGGTACAGTAAGATGTCCAGGCATGCGACCGGCTATCTTAGCTCCCACAGGGGGGAACAGCTAGGTGAATGGCTCCTTAATCGGAACCTTCACGTGGTGAATATACCTACCACGGAGTATTCCTTCGAGGGGCCAAACGGTTGCAGTGACATTGATGTCACTCTGATCAATGATGAGGCAGCCAGAATTTTTAACTTTATGTGGAGCATAAGTTCTGACATTGGTATAAGTGACCACAATCCCATACTTATTGAAGTTAGTATTAATGTTAGGAGAAACTCTCAACAAGTGCTGCAGAGGAGTTGGTCAACATGGCAGGCTGACTGGTCTTTTCATGAGGAGGCGATTAGGGAAACGTTTCAACCATATCCGTTGGAGCACTTTTCCCAGTTAGAGACAGACGAGAAGGTTTACCTTCTGAACAGATTGGTAACGGAGGTAAACGATAGGGTTTTACGTATCCGTCGCAGTATGCCGCTTCGTGGTTTAAGGTGGTGGAATGGAGAGCTCCAAGAGAAGCGTGTAGTCGTAGGCGTCTGCAGCGATCACGCAGAAGACATTCAGACGACAGATCGGCTTTAGAAACTGTGTATAGACGGATGCTAAGGGAGTATAAAGTAATGCTCAAGGAGGTGAAGGAGCGTCATTGGAGATATTTCGTTTCTTCAAACTGCAGTGACCCCTGGGGTCAGGTGTACAAGATATGCCGTAGGAAGAAGCAGACAGTTGACCTGAATGCGCTAAAAGTGGGCGATGAGACGCTTACCACATGGTCGGAGAGTATGGCGTCACTCATGGATTCATTTTTCCCGAGAGCAGGCGAGGGACCTAGTGTGCATTTGGTACATGCTTCCAGAGCCCCAGTGTTAGAGAGAGGTGAGTTGGAATTATCCATGGCGAAACTCCGTGCAAGGAAGTCCCCCGGGTTGGACGGTTTGACAGGGGAAATGTGGAAGCACGTTTTCCAGGTCATTCCAGATATACTCGAGGACCTGTTTGCAGGATGTTTTCGTCAGGGGTATTTTCCATCTGAATGAAAATTTGCCAAGGTTGTTGTCCTGCTGAAGTCCCCGGACAAGGTTAGGAGCGATCCCAGATCATACCGTGGTATCAGTCTCCTTCCTGTTCTGGGGAAGGTGCTGGAAAGGATCATGGTAAATAGACTCAAAGAGCGTTTAGTAGGTAGGTCATGCCGATACCAATTTGGTTTTAAGGAGGGAAAATCTACTGAGGATGCGTGGCGCCATGTCAAGAATAAGATTGAAACTTCAACGAATAGGTATGTCCTAGGTATCTTTGTGGACTTTAGAGGAGCGTTTGACCATCTTCAGTGGTCCAGCATCTTGGAAAGGTTGAGTGAAGTAGGATGTGAAGAACTTGCGTTGTGGCAAAGTTATTTCAGAAACCGTTGCTACGGCCGTAGGGGTAAACGACTCGGTCTCTGTACAAGTCGAGAGAGGATGTCCCCAGGGCTCGATAGGAGGACCAATACTCTGGAACCTTATGATGGACCCTTTATTATTTCAGCTGGATCAATTTTGCATCCTTTTGTTGGTTGAGGCGGACTCTAGATTGCGCCTCGAGAATGATGGTGCTGAGATGATGCGGAGAGTTAAAAGTTGGGGAGACAGTGTAGGTGTCCAGATTAATTTACAGAAGACGCATTTAATGCTGTTAAAGGGACGTTTTTCTTCAAATAGGCAACCTATTATAAAAATCGGTGAGCATTCACTATTGTACGTAGATAAGGTGAAGTACCTGGGAGTTA
This sequence comes from Eudasyphora cyanicolor, assembly GCA_963930755.1. NCBI lineage: Eukaryota > Metazoa > Arthropoda > Insecta > Diptera > Muscidae > Eudasyphora > Eudasyphora cyanicolor. The sequence goes on from OZ005737.1 coordinate 85,689,842, forward strand.
TGTTGGGTGAAAGGTTGAATTTTCTACCGCATATCGAATACTTGCGTGATAAGTTGATCACTGTTACTGGCCAAGTTCGAAGAGTAATAAGGCGCGACTGGGGTTTGAGAAGGAAGGCAGTCCAATGCTTATATGAAGGACTTTTCTTAGCCTGTACAACCTACGGATCATCTGTATGGGGCGACGTAGTGAAAGGAGTGGTGGGAAGGAAGAAGATATTATCTTGCCAGAGAGTTATTTTGCTGGCATGTTTGAAGGTTTGCCGCACTGTCTCCACAGACGCACTTCAGTTCCTGATGGGGGTAACCCCGTTAGACCTTGAAGTCTTAAGGATGGGTTACTTGATCCGAATTAGGAAAGGGATGATTTTACCCCAAGATGATTGGGTGGTACCAGGCGTAGAGGGTATGACCACCTCAGAGTTGACAGCTCATTTTTCTCGCTGTTCAATTTCTATGTGGCAGGATAGGTGGGACTCTTCCCTTAGTGGCAGGGTCACTTATCGCTTCCTGCCGGAT